>JAJJWW010018445.1:0-74530 GCA_023531295.1 Papaver armeniacum | reverse complement strand
ACTATGTGTCTACTTGCACTAAGTCTAAAGATGCCTGGGATATCTTAGAAACTATATTTGAAGATGATAGATACGTTTCTAAGAAGCATGTCATCGATGGAGGAAAAAACCTCAACATCCTTTCCAAAAGTACCTCTCTTGGAAAGGTAAAAATTCTTGATCCAAATTCTGTTCAAACCTTTGCATTCAATACTATTTCTGACACAATTGAATCCTCTAACTTATCTTGGGCTGATGAATGTTGTTCGAATGGTGATTGGTTCGATAAACCATTGATAACAGAAAGGATCAAGGATTTTGTAAAAAGAAGCATTAGATGTGATAAACATCTTCTGTCAGCTTTTGCTGCTAATGATTATGTGAAAGAAAAATCTTTAAGTGTCAACGTTTTGAATACGTCTGATGGATATGATGAACTCGAAGCTCTTGCAGCAGAAACATCCACATTCTCAAAGTATGATTCAGAAATTGAGTCCGACACAGAGATTTTTGAATTCTTGAATAGAGAGGTTCTTCAAGAAAATCTTCAATTAAAAGCTTCATTGAAGAAACTAGAATCATTAATACAGGTGAAATATCTTGAGATAGACTTAATGATAAACTCACCAGGACCATTGCTCTAAAGGAAAAAGAGACTAATACTCTCAAGGATGATCTACAAAAATTATCTGGAAGTTCTGACAAAATCTCAGCAATGTTATTTGGTCAGAAATCCTTTGGAAACACAAATGGTTTAGGATTTAAAAGCAAGACTGCAGGTATTGTCAACCCCATTGTTTCTATAAAGGTTGACGGTTGTGATAAACAGAAGGCTCTGCAACAAGACAAAGGATCCTTGATTTGTTCATTTTGTGGAAATGCGAATCATGTTCAAAGCACGTGTTGGAGGTTCAAGAGGAACAACAAAAGGATTTCCAGACTGCAAAAGAACATGAAAAGATGAATCTGGATAATCAACATGGGTCTCATAAAACCAATGCTTCCAGAATCATAAGAGGTAGGAAATCTGTTTATACAACAAGCCTTGGTAAACCACTGTGTGGTAAACAAGGAGAGCGTCTGGCTCACAACGTCTCTGTCTAAATCCAGAGACATTCGCATCCTCATCTTTAACTTGAGAAAATGGGGTTTTGCGTCTTTGTGACTCAAGTATCGTATTTATTTTTGTTAAAGAAATATTCTCCTGGCAATATAGATTTTGAATCTGTAAACTTGGAAGACTTATTCTTCTAGGGTTTAGACATTTCACAAGTCTATTTAATACTTTTGTAGACTTCTTTTTTCCCTAAAAGATATAGTTTTATGGCTCCCACTGTAACTAGAGGCACCACAAGCGTGGATGCAAATCGAAGCAATTAATGTGTATCTTTGTAAAGGAATCTCTTCCTCAAGGGTAAAGAATGTGAAGACTACAAAGTGTGGAAAAGGTTCTTCCTCTAACTGCCTCTTGTCTTTTTATCAGCTTGATAATAACTTCAGAGGTTTGGTGAAAGATTTCATCAACAAAAGAAACAATTTAAAACCTCAAATTGTTTCGTCTTTAGAAGAGATAACTCACTATGAACAAATGTTGTCTCTTTCAAAGAACACCTTGCGTGAGCTAAAAAGGGAACTTAGTGAGTTAACTGATATTTCTGAAGATTTGGAGGAATTGAACGATCCCATAATCAATGGGTTTTTCAATAATGAGAAGGAATTTTCAGTAGAGGCTCTGAGAAAGATCTACAACAACTAGTAAGTCTTCGGATGAGAATTCTGTTTCTTGTTTTGTTTAGAAGAATAACTAGAGTTTGGAATAGCCATTATTGTGATTACACATAGCTATGTCCAACGTTTTCATCTTCATGATTTTAGATTTATTGGTTTAAACTCTAAATTTGTTTGGAAGATGATTCTTGTAGTATTAATCTTTATGGTTTTATATATTGCAATTGCTTATGGGATATGTGTGTTTGCGTCCATGAACTATGATTCTCCCATATCTTGTCAAAAGTAAAGTCTTTCTTAAGTCGATATTCTTATATTGATAAAAGAATGAATGGACCTTTGACAAATACAAAAGTTAAGCCTATATTGTCAATTATTGATGGAATATAGGTTAAAATCTTTTGTTTTCAAGGATTATGTATATTGTATGTCATTGTGAAAATGGTGATGGAAAGTAGAATGAATCCTTGTGTATTCCACAGTAATTGATCTTCCCTATTCCATAGTTTATGTATTACTGTGAGGCTCCGTAATGTGTCTTATGTTGAGCACTAAACAACCGAGCTGATTATTTTTATGATTAGCTTTGTTGTTGTTCCGTAAGGTACTTTATGTCGAGCATATTGAACTAAATTAATCATCTTGTTTGGTTATTTAGTTATGACTCCGTAAGTTTTCTTATGTTTGAGCTTTTTTGACTGGGTTGATTATTTTCATGATTAACTTAGTCATTGCTCCATAGATTCTCTTATGTTGAGTATGACCAATTAAATTGATTACTTTTGTGATTAGTTTGGTTGTGTATTTATATTAGATTAATTATGGGTTCTCTTGTGATTAATCTAATTGAGTGTTTTTGAGTCTCCATAAGTTCACTTATGTTGAGCATTACCGGTTAAATTAATCATGAATTTCTTGTGGTTAATTTAATTGAGTATTTTGGATTCAAATTCATACTTGTATACGATTTGTTATGTCCAAAGAAATCCTTCTTTTCTTTCGAAATTAAGGTCGCTCTTGTTGTTCTTTCGCGAATGACATATGATGAGAGTTCTTTTTGAACTTGCGCTTAATTGTCAAATCTTTGTGGAGAGTGCGGCTGTGGAATATTATAGGGGTTACCTTTTATCTTTAAATTCCTTGATCAATGCATTTAGCTTCGACTTTATGATTGCATCTAAATAAGATGATATGTGTTTCTTTCTTTTGGTCATGAAATGTCTCTTTCGGAAATTTCATTAGGATCCCGTTCTTGTACCTTTGCCAATTTTATTGACAAAAAGGGGGAGAATTAAATTGTAATTCACACTACAAATACATATGGTTTTCGGATCATTATGTAAGGGGGAGTGGTTTCCATGTGAGATGGAGTATTGACTAAGGGGGAGTGATACATATCACCATAGTATTGTTGTTGAAGTTGTGATACAATTGAACTTTGACGTTGTATAATGATACTATGACACTGTATAACAATGATTGAGAACTATTATTTTCTTGTTGTTATAGCTACGGATTTTCAACAACGATGATGCTAAACTTACAACCTTTGGGATCATTGGAGTACTTGGAAGTGACGAAGATTTCGAGTAATGTTGAAGATTAGGCATGTGGAATAGGAGCTACAAAAGTTAATTTATTTATTTTTTGTATTCCATATGTATTAATAGTTTTGTCACTAAAATTGACAAAAGGGGAGATTGTTAGAGCATTGCTCGGTCAAACTCGCATGCGTTGCTATCTCAAGCATGTTTGTCAATGTTAGTGATAAAAACTATAAGTCTTGATTTCTATCCTATTATAGCTAAAGGTCTCGGACTAGGATAGCAAGTGTAGTTGAGCTCAAGACTCCATGGAAATCATCATACAAGACGAAGGACTACTCAAGGAACTGGTGGAACTTCATCGACTAAAAGGTATGTGGAGACTTGACCTTATTCATCACTCAAAAAGTCTATTTACTCTATCTCCTATTCTTGAGAAAAAGTCGTTTTGATATATAGACTTTGATTATACACATTTGCTATTTCGAGCTGAGTTTAACTCACCTATCTATTTCTAGAAATATATGTTGGTAAGCTTTCGCTTTAGCCAAATTCATATTTACCTAGTGACGAATGTCATGTTATGTTTCAATCACTTTGAAAATTGCTCTGCCGAAAAATGGTCTGTGAATAACGGCTATATAACGTCCTCTGAGAATGTTTCAATGGTTGAAATGAGAGTTTAGATTACATAACCATTGGTAGGATATAAGCATTGTTGTGGAAACACATATATATATATATATATATATATATATATATATATATATATATATATATATAAGTCCTTATTACTTGAACCAAAGTTTGCGAACTTTGTTGATCAAGAGAAACGGAATGTGGCGTTATCCAAGTCCGCGAACTGGCGGAAGTTCTCGACCCGAGAATTTCTGCTGGAGTTTGTGAACTCCTTCCGTGAGCTTAAGTCCGCGAACTTGAGTTGGTTATATCTAAAATTGGTTTTTCTTGAACTCATGTTTATATAAACTAAGGAATGCTTTTGAAAACCGTGGCTATAAAGTTCATGAACCGATTCGAGTGAATCAAACCGTTTTTGCTTCGATTGTGTCTTGTTTAGTTACATAATATCTAAGCAATTGAACAACTCTCTAACTAGTTCAATTGATTCATTTGAACTAGTTATGGTGAAGAAGAATATGGTGGATATGAAAGTGATCATATGGCTAACCATTTGGTTATGTTGAACCAACAAATGTTAATGTTTGGGAACGGTTACATAAACCCAAAATTGGCTATTTCATTTGTACGTAACAAGCTAAGGTTTCGATCCAACGGTTGAGAAATATTAGATTGAATCTTATCAGGATTTCATCTAATGATGAATATTTAATGCTTTGTTACCAAGCTAACATTGATTGCAAACCCTGATTTGAAAGACTATATAAGGGAGAACTCTAGCAACTGGGAAACCTAATCCCCATACCTTACGTGTGATACTAGTTGTACAAGCTAGAGTCGATTCTCCTTTAACCTTGGGTTTTCTTCTCTAAACCAGGTTAACGACTTAAAGACTTCATTGGGATTGAGAAGCCAGACCAATACTAGTTTTCTTGAAGTTGTGTGATCTGATCTTGTTTGTTTCATTTAAATGCGATTACAATTGGAATAATTGGCTTGAGATTTATATCTCCGATAGGCAAGATAGAAAAGTAATCACAAACATATTTGTCTCATCGTTTGTGATTCCGCAATATCTTTTTTTGCAGCGTCGATTAATATTATTGTGAGGTGATTGATAATACTAGGCTGTTCTTCGGGAATATAAGTCCGGGTTATCAATTGCCGTAGACTTTTCTGTGTGATATAGATTTGTTTATTCGTGGAACAAAACTCGTAGGTATATTCGTGGGAGACGGATTTATCCATTACCGTAGACTTTTCTGTGTGATACAGATTTGTTTATTAAAGTCTTCGACTTTAGGTCGTAGCAACTCTTAGTTGTGGGTGAGATCAGCTAAGGGAATCAAGTACGTAGCATCCTGCTGGGATCAGAAGCGTAGGAGCATAACTGTACCTTGGATCAGTGTGAGATTGATTGGGGTTCAACTATAGTCCAGACCGATGTTAGTTTGGATTAGGATATTGTCTGTAGCGGCTTAATACAGTGTGTGTTCAATTTGGACTAGGTCCCAGGGTTTTTCTGCATTTGCGGTTTCCTCGTTAACAAAATTCTGGTGTCTGTGTTATTTCTATTCCACATTATATTTGTTTATATAATTAAAATATCACTGGTTGTGCGTTGTTCAATCAATTAGAATATCCGACCTTTTGTATGTTGATTTAAATTGATTGACACTTGTATATTGGTCTTTGGTACCATCCAAGTTATCTCTCTTTGATAAAGACTCGCAGATTTTTATTTGCTTGAGTAAAGATCAAATCGAGAGATTGAGATATAAACTCTTTGATATACTTTTCTCTAGATTGAGTCTGACTGTCTAGTTGATTCTCTAGAAAGTATATTGGAGTTTTTCCATACAGATTGTTAAGAGAAATATTTGGTGTGGTTGCTGTACCCCCGCTTTTTCACCCTTATTACGCCTCTCCTTAAGTTGTAGATGTTTTGACATCCATAGAGTTGCCCCAATGGCAACCAGGGGAAAGGCTAGGCTAGAGCAAACTTCTTTTCCATATTAACCTCTCATCAAAAGAGGACAATAGTGAATTTTTATGGGCATTATGTAACTAGCGAATTAAGCTGGCAGAGGCGCAATCAATCAATGCAAGTGCAACCTGCAACATACCTGCCAAACCACATAGCACTTTTATGACAAACTAAACATGGATAAGATGCTAGCCAATACCTATTTTATTTTATTTTATAGAGTAATGAATACTGGACGAATTGGGGTATGCCCGATTTTAAGTGGGCTCTTTTTAAGGGCTAAGGGGGTGTCCTAGTGGGTGAAGTTACAAAATTATCCTTACCCATTATAATAAAACTACCTTAAACATTTTATCAACTCATTTTCATTTCATCTTCTCCTCATCCCTCTTCTCCTCTGCCATCCCTACTCACCTCACCCCCCCCCCCCCCCCCCACACACACACACAAACACACTACCACCACACACACATCTCAATCGAAAACTTGTTGATTAATTCGTCGTAAACGTTGATTCAAAATTCCATCATCAATTAATCTTCAAACATGAAGCCGCTTGTGAAATAAACTTATAGAAGACCTAATACCTAAAACCCTAGCATTGGAAAACCAAATAATATAAATGGAAGAAAAAAACAGTTGAAGAAAAAGAAATCACTGAAACTGCTGAAATCGAAGAAATGACGCGATTGAGAAAGTAAGTGACTACTTAAACTCACTCCAGTACTTAGAATTTCTGAATTTGCAGTTATGTGACCGGCATGGTGTCTATTCGACGACCTTGTCGACTTTTCATTTTTAGGAGTAGCCGTTGTCTTCTTAGGTTGAATCTCATGCCGCTTTTCATATATGGAAGTGCCATTTACGGGGGTCGTCACGATATTCAACCTTAAAACCTTGCCGACTAAATGTTTATTAGTCATTCGTTCTTGAAATTCCTAACCTGCCGACTAAAGCTTTGAAAATCCTTGTATTTCTTGAGTTTCATTTGGTTATTAACCGACATGTTATTTGAATACATTGATGCCGACTATTTATTAGTCGACACTATATAGATTCTAGACCTTGTCGACTAATTGCTGACTAAAACCTTGTTTCTCTTTGTACATTTTTGTTATTCATCGTTACTGGGTTTTTTTTTCTTCTAAGGCGACGACTAGGGTTTAGTCGACACCTAATATTATTTTCATCCCTGACGAATAATCATATTTGTTACTTAGTCGTTTCCTTGTTCAAATATTGACCCTGACGACTAGTTGAAAAATATTTTCATTGTTCTTGTTTAGGATGAAAAAGGTCAAGCAAGGAAAGAAAAATGCTACTCTTCCTTCAAGACCTCCTCGCGTTGGTGACAAACTCTTGACTGCAATACATTGAGGGGAACATGTGGTGTCGGGAACGCTTAGGATCCGCGAACGGGAAGAAACTCATCCACCTGAACCAAGTGATTCCGATGAAACTCTAGATGAACACCAATCAATTTCATCTGGTAGAAGAGGTAATGATGATGATGATAAAGGAAATCCACATATTGGTGGTAATGATGACGATGATGATGATCAAAGTGTCCCACCTGCTGGAGGAGGTAATGATGGTGGTGATAACAATGATGATGGTGATAAGAATCATGACAAAGATGATGAACAAGGTGAAATTGCTGAAAAAGATGGAGAAAAAGAAGGTAATGGTCAAGAAACAAGGGTTGATCAAGAACCACGGGTACCACAATGATGATATTTTTCAATGATGTTGTAGAAATAGGTTCGTTCAATACTTGTGAAAGCAGATTTTTTTAGACTTAATTTTTGTAAATAAAAATAACAAGCTCAATTTAAAAGTTGTTTGGAAATTATGGAGAGGCTGGGGCTAGGATTCCGCTATTTACCAATTCCAAAGTGATACTAGTTACAATCATGCAATTTCACACGTTCAATTTGATTCTCAACTATTGCAAAAGTAGATTTTTTAGAAACAACAAATGTTAATCCAAAGCATGGGATATCAAAACCTTAGGCTAAGCATATTCCATCAATAGAAAATACAAAATCATAAAATCTATTTTTAATCTGGGAAAATAATCATAATTAAAATTGCACAAATTAAATAATTAAGAATTACCACTTTTTCATTGGAAAGATAGCTTCCTCCATCTCCCCAAGGATTAGGTTTAGCTCATCATGTTGGAAACGCGCTCAAAAGTTGATTTCATTGCTCAAAAAGGTGTTTACAAATGATGAAAAGGAAAAAATGATGAAAATCGGGTGTTTGCAACGTTTATAATCAAGTAAACACTGTTACTGAGAGAAATAAGGATAAATCGCATTGTTTTTTTAAGTCCTGTCTCCAAACTACGACCCACACTCGCTAGTCGCTAACATCATTGAAGAACGACCATTTTCGGCAGTGCTCTTCGTGTTCTTCGTCTTCAATAGCGGCAGAGAGACAAGCTCTGCAACTTTGATTTCTCACCTTATTGACGCCTAAACTCTCCCCAAGCTCTCTCTATCCCTTCTAATCGACCCCGAACTCTTTATATACTCACGTAACCTCCGAACCTTCACCATCAATTCGAATAATTCTTCGTTTAATGATTTTTATTTTCACGGAATATTTTACTTTTCTTACCATTCTCACGCGTGTTCTGAGCTGGATTTCCTTGTTTATCTTGGCTTGATAGGGTCGAATCTTGGTGAAGAACAAAATCTTCTCCCATGCAATACGTATCATCCAAATATCCCGTAACTTGTCATTACCCTCGTTTAACCGAGAGAGAGGAAGAAATCTTCCTCTGCTTTCGAATATCCACCACTTACCAGGCCTGTTTCATCAAACCAGGCCCATATCTATCCAAATACAAGAAGAAATCCGACACAAACTTGCCTTAGTCTCGCCTGAAAATTCCCGTGAATATATTCTTCCCTGTTTGATAGAAAATCTGATTATGCAGCCAATTTCGCTTCAATGGAACACCCTTACAAGCCCTGTTTAGCCCATTGAGTAAAACCCAATTAATCTCAACGATTTAGTCTCATTAAAATTCATCCAAAACTCAAACCCTAATTTTGTTTATATCTGCAACATTTTTCCCGCCATTTTTGAGAATTCAAATGAAGAAGAAGGTGCCCCTTAACGAACTGCAGGGGTGCGAATAGTCGTGAGGTGTAAATAGCAATTAGGGTACCCCTTATCAGTGAAGTACCCCTTAGTAATTGAGATGCCCCTTATCCAAATCTTAGGTCCATTTAGCACTTTTTCTCCAACGAGCGCAAATACCACTTTTCGAGCCAATTTTGCCGCAAAAGTTTATTTATCCAAAAACACCTACAAAAACATAAAAAGCAAAAATAAGTACAAAATGAGCACTAACAAAATACATAATTGAGATCAAAATAGACACATAAATGCATCTATCAAATACCCCAAACTTATTATTTGCTCGTCCTCGAGAAAATCAAATATAGAAAAATCCTAACTCACTTATCGCAGGCATAGTCGATTGCATTTAGCGTATGCAATAAGCCTTTAAACCCCTAGGTGGCCCTAGTGGCCGAGTTATAGTCTCGGGAGGGTTTACCAGTGAGGTGTACCCACAAAACCTTTTACCTGCACCTAACTATCTACGCAGAACTTTGGAAGGCACTAAAGAATCTCCTTGGTTGGCATACTTATTGACTACGGGAGGAAGTACCCCGATGCGAAATTCCAATTGTCAGTACACGAGTTTGCACTCAAGCATACTAAAATTCATATATAAGTCACAGAGCTCTACTCAGATAGTCGCACTATGGACATCAATACCCGGAGTCAAAACTAATCACATGGATAGATCAAGAAGATGGATATAGAGAAAAACATTAATGGTTTTGATGTTTACTAAGTGAACGGTGTTTCCCATATCTCTGTCTCAAGGCCTCCGCCAAAATGAACCTATCCTAATGGACCGAGATACTAGTTCGACTAATATCAACACACTTGGCATATACAAGGGAACCAAAGTGGTCGATAATCCTAACTCTAGGTCAACACAACCGGCATATACAAGGGTTCCAAAGTGGTCGACTTTATTGAATTTATTCTGGGTTGGTCTGATGGTCTGGTCTCAAATTTATTTTTTTATTTTTTTATTTTTTTTCTTTACTTTTTTTTTTTCTTTACTTTTTTTTTTTTTATATCTCAATCACTCTAATTCACCCTAGCATTGGTAACAACTTGATTAGTGGGCCCCACCTAATCACTTAGAGAAACATAGTTTAAAAACAAAATGAAATAAAAACAGAAGTGAAAAGGACTCAACGAGATATGGTGAAACATAGTTTAATGTGAGCTGGCTTAGATTTAATCGAAACTCGAGATAATCAAGATTTATAAGGCGGCGGAGGCTGCTGATGTGATTTCCACTACCACCGCTTTATTGGAGTAGGAGAAGATACTGGCTATGGAATCGGCCAGGGTCGAGAAGGCAGTTGAAGATTTGAAGGTAAAGACTCGGATCTTTCAGAAGAAACTTGACAAAGCTTCTTATAGGGATTATCCACTGCTGGATGGTTTGCTCTGAGTGAGCATTTATGATTGTTGTTTTCGGATAAGTTTAGGCTTTTCTTAGGTAGGATGATTGATGATGACATGAGGAAATTTTGTTCATTTATGGAATGTGTTAACGAACAAGGGAGCATTTTGCATGCTCTTTGGAAGAAAATAAATTACATTCTGAAAATGTTTGAAATGATGAATTGATGAAAAGTTATTGTCTTTTATGGATTAGGCATAATATGCCTTGAGCCATTTGCCGTTGATTATATTTCCTTCCACTCCTCCATAAACAGCTAAGATCTTGTAATATCTACTAGATACTGCCTTGATGACTACATATGGCCCTTCCCATTTAAGAGAGAATTTGTCTACGGACATGTCTTGTTGAATGTGCTTTGCCGTCTTTAATACAATTATCCTACTTGAAATGTTCGAGGTCTTACCATTTTGTTGTATGCCTGAGATCCTTTGTTTGTACGCTTCTACGTATTTTCCACTTTGGCCCTCCTTGACTCGAGCATGTCTAGTTCAACAATTCTTGATTTGGATATTTCGGCTTCATCCCATTGTACTCCACCGGACGCTCGTACAATCCTTGTTGAAGGATTCGATTTCTACCCAGGCATTATGGCGTCGGCCCCATAGATAAGAGAATATGGTGAAGTCCCGATCGAACTCCTTGGCGCGGTTTGATAAGCCCATAAAGCCATAGGTAACTGTTCATGCCAGGATCGAGGATTATCATGGATTGTTCGGCTGAGAATCCGGATCAAAAATTTGCTTGGGTACTCTCTGCTTGTCCGTTTCCTCGGGGATGTCGGCGTGGATAAAACTTGTTTGATGCCGTATTCCTCAATGTGCTTCACACATGCTTGTTGGCAAAAGGAGTCCCATTATCGATGACGATATGTTTGGGAACGCCAAATCTGCATATTATGTATTCTTTGATGAAGGCTGCAATTGTGACTCCAATGGTACTTCGAAGAGGAATAGCTTCAACCCATTTGGTAAAATACTCGGTTGTAGTGATGATTTATTCATGCTGCTTCGAAGATGCTGGATTGATCTTTCCGATAATATCCAGTCCCCAGCTATAGAAAGGCCATGGACTATTCACACGGAATTCAATGGAAGACAAAGGGAGTGTGAATGAGGTTACCATGGACTTGGCATTATTCGACACCTTTCAACGTGTGCAGCAAGCGTCGTCTTCCATGGTTGGCCAATAATATTTCTCATGAATGGAGAAATAACTTCCTTTTCCTTGATGTTCTCCATCATGCATTTCCTTGAGAATGGTTGGGATTTCATGCTCCCTACTAAGCGGCTCAAGAATTCCCACCAAAGCTTTTAAGGTATAAGATTCCATCAAGAAAGACAAATATATTAGCCCTTTGAATGAGTTTGATGGTTTCTTTCTTTTCGACGGTAATTCATTGTCCCGGAGATATTTGATATAAAGTTCTCTCAGGTCCCCGAGTGTGATGGGCTGTCGGGGCTTCTAAGTGATGAGGAGGCGTGCGACAATTGGGACATGACTTTTACGATTCTTGATTGAGCTTCCATGGAAGGCCAATAGTATCCCATTCTTTGAAGCTTTACGTAGAGCGTTACCACCGAATAATACTGTCCGCATGTTTCTTCGTGCATGCTCTTGAGTTGTTCGGCCCCCGTCATTTCCAAGGCATCGTGATAATGACCCATCGGATTTTCGATAGTATAACGCCATGAAGTAAGAAATAATTCTTCAATTCCTTGAGACTGACTTTCCCTTCGAAAGAGAACTCACTCCAATTCGTGAATAATAGGTGCTCGCCAATCATCTCGCTTGAATATCTTCGACTTGAGCGAGCCATGTGGATGAAACAACATGCCATTGTGCGGTGATTGTTTTCTCTACTCCTTCAAATTGCAGCTTAAAGCGAGAGTTGCCGACGTCCGCATGCCTATTGTTGGTTCGTCCAAGTATGGACAATCGTTGCACATCGACAAAGTAGGTTAAAGCCGTTGAGCTTGACCTGAACGGAGCAAGTGTGATTTCTTTAAGGGAGTATGTTCCATTCATTTGATTGACCAGTAGTTTTGAATCTCCCCTTATCTCAAGGTGTGTTGCCCTGCTTGCTTAGCCAGAGACAATCCCAGTAAGAAGGCTTCATATTCCGCCGAATTGTTGGTGCAGTGAAAATCCAGCTTGAATGAATATGAGAAAACCTCGCGAATGGAGAGACTAGTACTATGCCTGCTCCTCCGATTGTCATTGATAGGGGTGGCGAACCGTCGAAGTATAAAAGCCACGTTTCTTCTTTGATAACTAAGATTTGAAACTCACCGTACATCTTCATGTAGCATTATTGCATCTTCTCTGGAAAAGCAAGCAAGTCCACTCTTTTGCTTGCCTTTAATTGCTTTAGGCGGTGTACATGCTATGTCAAATTCGACATCTGAAGTAACCACTTTGTCTTGTCTTCCTATCAAGGATGGCTTTGATAGTAGGAACTTTATAGGTCACTTTGGAAACGAGCACAACTCTCATTTGGATAGCAAATAGTGTCTCGAACTTCCCGAATCGCATGTACTAACGCCGCACACGCCCTCTCGGCCTTTGGGTATCCGAGTTGAGCATCTCGCATGGTACGGCTAAAGTAGTAGATTGGTCGTTCGATGCCTTCATCGCCTTCTTGAGCAAGAAGTGCTCAGATATCAACATCACTAGAAAGACGTATAAATTATCGCTGGTCGTCCTTGCACATCGGTCCATGTAAAGCTAGCTCCTTTCTTCAATAGAGGGTAAATGAAGCAATAAGTTGAGCTAATCTAGGGATGAAACGTCGGATATAATTTACCTTGCCCATGAAACTTTGGAGTTCTTTCCACAAGTGCGTGGAGGAGGCATGGTAGTAATAGCTTTCGTTTTATGCTCGGATCGACTTTGATTCCTTCGCCGTGACCGAATCCTAAAAACTTTCCGAAGAGACACTAAAAGCGCACTTTAGAGGGTTCATCTTTAGTTTGTATTCTCGACATCTTTCAAAGACTTGTCTTAGAACTTGAAAGTGAGATGCTCGAGTCTTCGACTTCACTACTACGTCATCAACATAGTCTTCTACTTGCTTGTGCATCATGTCGTGGAATATGGCAAGTCATGGCTCGTTATATAAGTAGCACCGCATTCTTTAATCAAAGGGCATCACGGTAGTGAAATTCCCAATAGGAGTACGAAATGCGGTTTTGTTGGCATCATGTTCATACATTTTGATCTGGTTGTATCCACCGTAACCATCCATGAATGAGAACATACCGTGACCGCTGGTTGCGTCTACGAGCATATCGATGTTGGGTAGAGGAAAGTCATCTTTCTGGACAACATTTGTTTAGATTCCTAAAATCAACACAAAGATCGGGATTTGACCATTTTTGTTTTTGACAGGAACAACGTTACTGCCATGTTGGGTGTTGAATAGGCTTGATGAACCCCGCTGCTAATAGTTTCGAATCTCGACCTTGATTTGCTCTTCGACTTCTTATGTCCGAACCTGCCTGGCGGTTGTTTGACAGCTTTGGAGCCGTGTGTAATGTGCGAGATGATGAGTAACCAATTTATCATCTAGACCAGGCATTTCTTCGTACGTCCAGGCGAAGACATCTTGATACTCTTTTAGTAGTGCTATTAATTCCATCCGTTCCTCCGTTGACAGTGCTGAGCTGATTAGAATCGGCCTTGGATCGTCCTCAGTTCCAATGTTGATTGTTTCGAGATCATCGCGGTAGAGTCGCACTGCGTCTTGTAATGGTCGTGGAGGCGTCCCGAACCTCTTCCTCGAGTGACGGTTCGTTCTGGGCATGATTCTTCGGGGTGGGGAGACTTTTCATCGTTCTACCCGATTAATTGCTAATCCTCTCGTCTACGATAAACGATCCTCCCTCCGTCGTGGATGATTATGAAGTTCAACCTTGGAGTTGAAACCTTTTCGTTACGGCATTTTAACATTGTGGCGGATGATCTGATCACCTTAGCATCTGAGGATGATGGCTTGTCAAGAACCTTTTCAATAGTCTTCCAACTTGGGAGTGGAGTGATGTAAACTTTGTCCTGGAGGCTCTGGGACATTCTTTTGAGATTCAAAGAATTCAAAGATCATAGAGCAGGGAGCATAGGGAGATGATGAAGCCGAGATACGAACAATCTTGTTATCGAGCAGAGCCTTCATACATTGATGGTACGTTGAAGGAACTACCTTGTTATCATGGAGCCATGGACGTACAAGTATCATGTGATAATTTGGCTCTTGTTCGATCACATGGAACTTGACTTTTGATTGAATAGGCCCTACCTTCAAATCTATGTATGCATATCCGTACGTATGAATCTGACTTCCTTCAAAGCCTGTCATTAGGATGGGGTGCTGGACAACCTTATTTTGTGGGAACCTGGCTGATTTGAGAGTCTTCATAGTGATAATTTTTGTGGAAGCGCCCGTGTCAACGAGGGCTTTCTTGAATTCATAGTCTCTCGATGAAACCGGTCACGTACATGGCTCGATTATGTCCTTCGTTTGCCATGCGGTCTTCTTCTCCAAAAGTGATGTTGTTGATCGAATGGCTGGACATCACAGTGTGTTTCCTCAGTGCTAGGCACGACGGAGTCGAGGGTATGTCCGACGATATCGGTTGAGTGCGACAAACGTGTTCTGTTCGTTGCTTTCTCGAAAAGTGTAAGAGTTCACTCAAGTTTTCGACTAACCTGCGCAACCTCCCCCGGTCCACCGGCTTCTCATAAGTAGTGAAACTGCTATTTTCAGGACCACTATGTGATGGGTCAGTCCCGTCTTTGGGACTTCGCAACAAAGATTCCACTTAACTCTGACGTCGTTTAATGAGAAAATCGAGTATGTGGTTCAATGTATCTTTCATCGACCCATGTTCCTGGTGTGGATCTCTAAGACTCGTGCCAACTCAGTTAGAGTTGGGACATCCCCACCTTCTGTGTTGTCGAAGTAGCATTAAGAGGAGGAATGTCGCCGTTAGAAGAATTTGGATTGGGTTAGGAGTAGTTGAATTAGTCCCGAGACAGGACCATCTTTGTGATAAGGGAAATTGCAACCGAGAGAATGATCTCCCACCGTGGTCGCCAATATGTAGATGGGGCAAAACGATTTGCTTTGGTTTTACGGGATGGAGGAGATGATGGTACGGAGGAGACTCCTTGAACAAAGCAAAACGTTTAACCTCACACGGATGCACTGCAAGAAGGGAGTGCTTTGAATTCGAGAGATCAATCAGAAGTACTCCGGCCTAAACCAAGACAATGGCCGTTCGAGTAAATTCGATCACAAGAGAGGATGGGTTGATCCTCGTAGGAGGGAAGCTGAGAAATGTGTGAGATCAATGGTGATCGAAGATTGTAGGTGTATTGTGTATTCTGAGAATAAGATAAATTCTGAATGATTGAATTTGCTCTGTTGAGAGTTGGATTGTTGATCTCGTGTTGTCTGTTTGACGTGAGATTGTCCTTGTTTCAATCATGATTCAGAGACTTATTTATATTGTTGGAATTGAAAACACCATGATCTCATGAAGTGTGACAGTTTATGGAATCAAAGAAATGGGAAGTGGAAATCGTGTTAAAACCAGTTGCTCAACGTGCGGAGACTTGGTTGATTTTCCATCCACTACTTTGTTAACTCCTTCAACTGATTGCACGACTTGCTCATATTCTCATCGTGTGTATGAACACACGTGCGTAGACCATCAGACCAAAACCCTAGTTAATATCCCCCCATGTGACACGATTGATGTCTCGTGTGATTGTGGAATCTGCAAGGCAGGCATGTATTTAATTAGTCAGTTGATGACTTCATGACTTCATGGGACGATGAGTCTTTGTTTTGTTGAGTCGAACGTGGTTCGGAAATGTTCTGAGACTCATGAATTGAACATGTCCTGTTGAGACAGAGATACGATGTGTGAATAAGTTAACGTGAACAAATATTGCTCATTCGATGAATTATTGAATATTGATAGTTAAACCAAGATTCCTTGGTTTGAGCAAATATTGCTCATTTGAGCAAATATTGCTCATTCGATGAATTATTGGTAGCATGACCAAATAAGATACGGCATTTGAACCGAGTATGATAAATAAAGTGTTGATCACGGGTTCAACGTAAAATTATTAGCATTTGAATGTGGAATCATTAACCTTGGAGTCAAAACCCTAATTTGATCAATTGATGATTAACGATGGTTTATTGAAAATTAACCACGGAGCGAAGGAAGGACCGGCTACATGGGATTATGGATCAACCATGTAGTGCCCGAGATGCTCACGTGAGCAAATATCGAGGTCTCCACGAAGACCGATTGATTTGATGATGAAAGGATGATTAAATGTTGGTTTAATCATTTATTAAAATAATGTTGAACCTTAGGTGATAAAACCCAATTAATTATGAAGAGATGAGGGACCGACCAAGGGGTCATGAAACCAGCCCTGGGTGTTCACGGGATCAATTGATGATCGTTCCATCAAGTTCCAAGTTGTTTGGAAGAGTTTTGGACCTAATACGTGCAATTGTGCAAATTAGGTCAAATCATGAGAATACGTGGGACCGGCTTCTTGAAATCAAAAGAGCCAACCATGGTCGGTCAAGGTAATATGCTCACATCACCAAAGTGTCCGTATGTTAATTTTGAAAATTTTGATATTTTAAGTGTGCATTTGAGCAATCATTTGAGAAAATATGAAGAAATCGGGGTTTTTTTGACGAAATCATCCAAACTTCATGAGATGAAGGAAAAATAATAAAAAGTGAGGGAATCATGAAGTGTGGGACCAGCCATGGCCAAGGCATGACTGTCCGTCCAAGGAGCTTGGTCCCACACGTTTTCCCAATTTTCATAATATTTTCATGATTTTAGGGAAATATGATAAAACCAAGGAATTTGTTAAAACCAAGGAGTTTTTGTTGAAATCAAGGAGTTTCCATGAGATGAAGGAAACAAAAATATTAATAATAATAGAATAAGGCGTGTGGGACCGGATTGAGCATGGTTGGTCGGCTAGGGCCGGTCCGTGAGTTTTCCTTATTTTATGTATTATTTCATGATTTGAAGGAGTTTTCATAATTTGAAAGAATTTTCATAATTTGAAGGAAATATTATGAAATCAAGGAAAAAATAATAATAATAGAATAAGGGGTTTGTGGGACCGGCTAGGGCATGACCAGCCAGCTTGGGCCCGGTCCCACAAGTTTCCTTAATTTTATGTATTTTTGTGTATTTTCTCATAATTTGAAGGAAACATCATGAAATCAAGGAATTTCATGGGATTAAGGAAACATGAAAATATAATAATAATAAAATAGGGCGTGTGGGGCCAGCTAGGGCATGATTGGCCATGCTATGGCCCCATCCCACGGGTTCCCTAATTTTATATTATTTTTCATGGGATCAAGGAAATATCATGAGATTAAGGAGTTTTTCATAAGATTATGGAAATAATAATAAAATAATGAGGAACCATGAGGTGTGGGGCCGGCCGGGATCAAGGCATGGCCGGTTGGCCAATAATCACGGCCCCACAATATTTTCCCTAATTTTATATTATTTACCCAGTGTGAAGGAAAACCATGAAACTGAGGAGTTTCCTCAAAACGAAGGATATTTGTTCAAATGAAAGGATTTTCATGAGATCAAGGAAAATAATAAAATATAGAATTTGTGCATGGGACTGATTACGGCATGACTGGTCGGTCGGTAAGCCAGTCCCCTAGCGCCTTGACTATTATTTTATTATTTTCTTTCCTATTTGCATAGGTTCATCGTCTCGTCGTATTTTGAAATACTTGTCTGTTCATTCAGGTGTTTGTTAATGCATTATTTGTTGAATATATTTACACCATTTGGTTGGGGCTTACTCGAAGGTAACTCAGATGCCCGCGTATTGAATATTTATTACTAACCCATGGAATTCTGCTGGGAAGAACCATAAATTGAAGTAACGAAATATTATGAAAATATTGAATATTTTCCAGGGATTCAGTTAATGAATCTATTGACTTTGAGAATAATTAATTAATGGATCTATACTAGTATGATCGTCTAGGAGCGTTAATTATTCAGGAATTGAGTGATATGAGCTTGTTGAAGCGTCATACTTCTTTCATATAGTCAGGGAAAATATTGTTACATCCTGAAGACGTTATTGCTCTATACTAGCAGGCAAGCTGTCTAGGAGCCGTCTAATCTTTCGATTCTATATAGAAGTAATTACTGAAATTGCTCAGTATTCATGAGATATGTTGTTGCCTCAGATGAGAGACTACATTTCTATATATACTCTGAGAGACAATATTCTCAGTCAGAGATTCTCATAGCATGATCTTTCATGCTTTCGATAAGAGACACGAGCCTCAATATTCATCTGATTGCTGGATCAGGAATACATATAAGTATGGGTTTACGATTTTAGCCTTTGTTGAAAATTCTCCATCTACATAAGTGCTAGCTAATATTGAGTTATCCAAGAGAGATTTCGGTTATACAGTTCGATAATTGTTGGAATTAGGCAAAATCTAATTTAGGTGCATTATTGCACATCTTGAGAATATTTTCGGTTATGGAAATTCCTTGGTGTCCAAACTACCTTGGTCTATAAATAATGAAGTATGTTCTTCTTACAAACTTATCATGAGGCAGGCACTTCATTTCATATTCACTGTTGTAACCGACTAATACTATTACTTGTAATATTATCTTGGAGAGAATAGTAACCTAATTAGGTGCAATCTCTTACTCCTCTAGTTTAAAGACTTCTTTGGATCAAGAAGCGTCTACTAGTACCGTTGGTGGGAAACTAGAATATGTATTATTATTTTAGTTTTTGATTATTGGTTTGATTGACTAACGGTTCTTAACTCTTGATTGCACCTAGTTTAATTATTCTTGAGAGCCTTCTCTTCTGACATAAGGTCACTCAAAATAGATAAAGAGATTAACGGTAGTTCGGATCGATTTTGGATATGACGTTTACTTGTGATTATTCATTTTTAACGTTTACTTATGATTATTCATATGTTGAAATCAAGTTTGTTATTGTGCAGGTACAGAAGACTATAGAAGATTTGAAGACAGAAGGATTTTCTTATTGGTTTCGTATCTTTGTGATTTGCTTCGTGCACAAACTTGATCATCTAGGATCCGTCTAGATCTCGTTTAGCTTTGATAGGCGATTGATTGAATAATCGTATATAGATCGACAATCTATCATCTGGTGATACTCTTCAGTATCTGAATCTGGTAGTTCTGTTTGACTTGATCTGGTTAACTTGTTAATCCGGATCTTTGAAGATCTAACCCGACAAAGGAATTTAATTGATTATAAACGAGAGAGCCTTTGTCAAAGCTCAACTATATTATCTATGATTAACTTCTTGAGATGAGAAGAGTGGTTACCAAATAATTAGTCTTTTACTGTTTGGAAGACGATCTAAAGGGTTGAGTGCTTAAAGTCTTCAGAATGACTGAAGCAACTTAAGATAGTGGATTCTATCTTAAGTTTCAAGTGCGTTGGCCAGGTTGGTTGTAGGCGCAGGGATAGTGAGGAAACTAGGTTATTAGGAGTAGTTTTCTTGGTCTCAACTATACAAAGTCGGTAGTGGTCTCGTATAGCGGCTTAATTATGAGAGTATTTAAAACTCGACTTGGTCCCAGGTTTTTTTTTGCATTTACAGTTTCCTCGTTAACAAAATCTTGTTGTGTGCTTTTAATTTACTTTACGGATTATAATTTGTTTAAGTAATAATCAAAGTAATTACACTTGTACGTTAATCCCAAACACTTTGGTTGATCCCTATAATTTAAGTTTCGGTTTCAGACTTATACTATATACCAAATGTATACCTTGTGGTTGCTATATTCTTGGAAGTTCATGTCAATATACGATCACACAATGTATCAAACTTATAGGTTGATATCGAAAATATTGTGGTATACTTGGTACCCTCGTCATTTCAGATGTCTATAATACTATGCAAATCGGAAGAATGGCTCTTCGGAAAAATATTTGGGAGTGCCATTACTCTTGCAGAAAAACAAGTGAATATTTTGCTCACTTGCTGGATTACTTCAAAGGATACTTAGCAATATGCAAGTCTAAGTTCTTAATAACTCAAGATAAGATTATTCTGAACAAGTCTGTGCTAGGTAGTGTGGCTAGTCATCACTTATATGTTTTTCGTATCCTTAATAAACTCACTGACAAAATGGATAAAATTCAAATGAATTTATGGTGGGGTAAAGCTGAATCTGATAAAGCGTACTACCCCAAAAGATGGAAATATATTGCTTCACCCAGAGAACTAGAAAGAAGAACTAATATTCTGAATAAGGCTCTTTTGGATAATCTATCTCGGAGAACGGTTGAGAATCCCGATGAACCTTAGGATGTTATTTTAAGAGCAAAATATTTTGAGACTACTAACCCATTAACTGGCAATATTGAGAAACATGGATCCTGGGTCTGGAATAAAATCTGCAAAGGTTTGAAAATTATCGAAAAAACATCATGTCTATGGGGATGTAATGGGACTCTGTACATATATGGAAATCTAACTGGATTCCCATATGCACAAGCCCCAAACTTCTAATTTCATATTTGTTAATGTGCAACATGTGAACCAACTTGTTGAGCATGATACCACAACTTGGAAAATTGATAGTCTTAATGCCTTGTTTGATGCATATATTGTTGGGGACATTCCGAAAATTATAATTTTATTTAGTGGCAGAGAGACAAAGTTAAATGGAAATCATCATCTTATGGGTCATTCTTGTCAAAACAACTTATAGAGTTATCATAGAAGAACATTTTACCACTAGTCCTACAAAGAAAAATCTCAATGTTGATTAGAAGAAATTTTGGAGGTTAAAACTCCCTCCTAAGATCCAACACTTCATGTGAAAATTCATTTATAATTGTTCCCTATTAGTACTAGGATAGATAGGTCCAGTGATCCACTATGTAACAATCGTCGGGATCATCCTCAACACCTGTTATAAAATGCATTGTTGCTGGAAATATCTGAAAAATAATTGACTCTCAGCTTTTGAGCCAACTGCAAAATGTAAGCCTCAATTCTTGGATGTGTAATTTATTTGGGAGAAAAATGGCAAGTGATCTTTTTACTGTGCATGTATTCCAAAAAATCAGTTTCACTATTTGGTATCTCTGGAAAATAAGGTGCAACAAAGTGTTTGAAAATATTCAGGAAAAATGCGATTGTAGTATCAAGAAATGCTATCTTTCACTTGCAGGATTGGAATCTAGATATTGCAAGCCCTAATGTCTTTCAATCCTTTACAATTCCTAACATAATTGGATGGGACTGCTCCTGAATCTCCTTTGCAAAAGATTGACTTTGATGCATCTTTTGTTGATTCAAATATTGCTTCAGGACTTAGTCTAATTTGTAACAAAGAAGTTGCAGGTGACTACAATGGAGTGCAAGGAATGTTCACAGGCCTTAGACCCCGAGCATGCCGAAGCTTTGGCGTTGTTTGAAATGGGGTGGAGAAGGATTCATTTCGAGGGTGACTGCATCAATGCTATTAATAACGGTAAAATGGACATTTAGTAGTGTATTTGAGCACTTTTGATTTCTGGATTTGTACTTATATAGCAGATTCTATAGTAAAGTTTCTTATATCTCGACAGTGACACTCGATTTTAGTTGGAGTCAAAACTGACCAAGCTGGTTAGAGTTATTTTTACAGCTAGACTGGGACAATCTGGACTTTTTTACCTTTCATATTAAAAAAAAGGACCGGGGTTTGCCTAATTGGTCTTATTATGGTCGGTAACTAACTTTCTCTCTCATGGCGATTTTCCCCTGCAAACTCAGCCTCACAATCGATTCAATCCTAGGATTTGAACTAGTTTGTGAGTGTGCTAATTGAACTTCTTCACCGTCCAAGGACGAATCTTTGATTCTTCCCCTTGGGGCCGAGATTAGTGTAGTTTTTGCTTTCACTTTGGGTAGTTTTAGTTTTTGTTTTTATTTACTTATGTTTACAGAAAGATCTAAACAAATAACGGATCGTATGATGAAGGGCTTGGATAAATCACGATCTATAGATGATTCATGGAACACAGGAAGTGGATCAAGCATTGGTAACGGAGACTTTACCAGGAACAAACCTTTGAGAAGATTCTTGCAGTTGGAGAGGAAATCTTTCACTATTGAGGAAGATTATATCGGGGTTATGAAGGTGTTAAGAATTATAGAAAGAGGCAGGGGAGGATTCAGATCTTGGCTTGCAATAGATCCAAAGATAATTTTATGGTCAATTCATATCCTGACTTTAAACTCTATGGGTGATGTAGACAAGGATAAATGGTCAGAGAGGCTTGGAGAAGATGTATATTTGGTACAACGCCAAATGAATGATGCAGGAGAATTCTTAAGATTGTCAAGATTTAGAAGAGATGGAGAGAGTAAGAAGTACAACATTTGTTTTCCTGGAGGCGATAATGGTGAATGCTGGTCAATACTTTCTGAGGTATTGGAGTTTTTTCAGAAGAAGAAGGTTCAAAGGGTTGTTGCATCTCTGCAATCTAACAAAAGTTTCCCAAAACTACAAGATAAGAATGGAGTTAATCAAAAGTGGGGTTTGGTTAAAATCTCACATAAAACTGCATGGAAGAAAATAGCTGGTGTGATCAAAAGGAAGATTAACCTTCGTTATTTCATTGAGTTTCAAGAGTTTAATATGTTATCTGCAATTTTCATTATGGAGGAGGAGGACTGGAATAAGCTATGGAAACCCATCATATGGACTCATAAAGAAATCATCATTAAAGTCTGTAAATGGTTTGGGAGTCCTGATAGAGATACAAGCATCATCTTTACGGATAAAGCTGGAGAAATCACAAAGGAAGTTTCAAGTAAGCTGGAGATGGTAGAATCAAGCAGAATATATGCAGCAGATGCTTATTACAAAGAATTCCATTGGTTTAAGATAAGAGGACTGCCATGTAAGTTTTGGAATTCTTCTATCTTTACCAGAATTGGTAATGAACTGGGAATTATGAAATCGATAGCAACTGAAACTCTAAAAATAAAAGAAAAAGCGGATGTCACTTCTTTCGAATATCTGTCGATGGTGGCTGCAATGGTGTTCCGGCGGTGTTGCTGACAGAGATAGAAGGGGAGAAGGTGGTGTTGAGCATTCATTGGATCCGAATTACAATCCTAAGGATCAGCCAACTGATTTTGATTATTCAAGGCAAGTTCAAATATTTGATGAGAGATTTAAGGATCTTACATATTTTGAAAATTAGAAAAATTCAAATTCAGCTAATTCTGCGCGAAATTCTGGGAGAGTAAATGCTGAAACTATAAGGAGTTACTTGGAAAATGGAGCAGGTTATATAGTCAGTGAAGATAAAGATGGGAGTTAGATATTTTTATCGAAGCCCAAAGGTAGTTTCTTATCAAATCAAAATTTAGACACGAGTCTAAATAACAACTCAGAATACAGACTCATTCACTTACGTGACGAGGAAGTTTTCAGTGAACGGAAGCATGGAAGACTATGAGCATGCAGAAAAATAATCTAGTGACTCGACAGATAGTAGTAGAAAAGAAATGGAAGATGATATTGTGAAAAACCTGAATATGACAAAGAATAATAAAGAATGAGAAGGGGAAGCTATTGAAAAGACTGTTAATTCTTTTGTAACTCTGGCTTGCAGTTATGGTCATATAAGAAATGAGAAACAGATTTCTCTGAAAAAGAATAAGACCAACCTTGTTCTGAAATATAAGGAAAGATTCAGTAGCATGGAGAAGGAGACGATGAATAAAGGATTGGAGCAATCTTCTTCAACAAAGGAGAAGGAAAGAGGGGTTTCAGAAGAAAATACCATGTCACAGGAGGAGGAAAGCGGGGAGAGGTGCAGATACAAGGGAGAAGCAAAGTGGAGATGAACTTTAAAATCATCGGTTACAATGTTAGAGGCTTGAACAATTTTGATCATATTACTTGTCTTAAGAATATGATTAACAATCAAAGATGTGTTGTCTGTCTTATTCAAGAGACTAAAATAATGAAGTTCTCTAATTGGTTCATTAGGCAGCTCTGGTATGATGATTGCTTTAATTGGTCTTATATACCTTCTGTAGGAGCCAATGGTGGTATCTTAACAATTTGGGACAGTAATAAGTTTCAAAAAGAGGATGAAAGAGTTGGTTTTAATAATCTCTCTACTCTCTTGAATCTTAAAGTTACTGGGTTCAAATGGGCAGTTACCAATGTATATAGTCCTTGTGATTATAATGACAAAACAACTTTCTGGGAGGATATGCAAGAAGTTAGACATTGGTGGGCTGGTCCAATCTGCTTTGCTGGTGATTTCAATGCAGCGAGAGATGATTCAGAAAGAAATAAAGGGGAAGCTGATAGTAGAAACTCTGGTTTCTTAAATAACTTTATTATGAAGCAGAAACTGGTGGATCATCCTTTAATTGGTGGCACATATACTTGGTCTAATAACCATGCTGATCCTTTGCTTTGCAGGTTAGACAAATTTATTTTCAGTGTGGAGTTTGATGAAGCTTTCCCTAATGCAATTCAGATTGCACTAACAAGGACAAGCTCTGATCACAACCCTCTTATGGTCAGTACAAGTATTCAAACTGGCAGTAATCCTTATTTCAAGAAGGTGGATATTTGGTGGAACTCTATGAACTACAATGGCAGTGCAAGTATAATTTTCTTTCTCAAATTACAGAATCTTAAATATTTTATTAAACCATGGGGAAGACTGGAGTTTGGAGCTGTTAATAATGAGAAAAAGTTTCTTACTGAGAAGTAGGTGAACTTAATATACTTGAGGAGAGTGGTCCTTTACAGAATGCACAATTTGAAGAGAGACTTCAATGTAAATTGAAGTTAAAGAACATAGAAAATGCAGAAGCAAAGAAATGGCAACTTAGAGCTAAACAAAATGGTTTCAATGGGGGGATGCTAATACTGGTTACTTTCACAGAATTGCAAGTTCTAGAAGGAAGAGGAATACTATTACTAAATTGCAAATTGATGGTGTTGATTATTTTGACCAAACTGTGATAAAAGAAGAGATTATGAATTATTATATGAATATTTTTTCTGAGGAAAACAGTGTTTACTCTTCTTTGGACTCATTCTATTTTCCAAAAGTAAATGAAGAGAAGAAGATTTGGCTGGAGAGAAGATGAAGTATGGAATATTATCAAGCATATGGGAGCAAACAAGTCTCCAGGTCCTGATGGTTTCTCAGCAGAATTCTACAAAAGTTGCTGGAATACAATTAAAAGAGATTTCATGAAGATGCTTGATGATTTTTTCAGGTATGGGTCTCTTGATTTGAGACTTAATTGCTCTTTTTAACTCTCATTCCTAAAAAAGAAGACTCTTGTACTCCTAAAGACTATAGGCCTCTAAGTCTCATAGGTAGTGCTTACAAGAAAATTTTTAAGCTGCTTGCAGACAGATTGAATATTGTAATGCCATCTCTCATCTCAGAGTACCAAAGAGCTTTCATTAGTGATAGATAGATTCTTGATGGTGTTTTGATTGCCAATGAATGTGTGGATAGTAGGTTGAAGTCCAAGATACCAGGTATTTTGTGTAAAATTGATACGAAAAAATCATTTGATAACATAAATTGGGAAGCTCTTTTATGTATTCTTCACAAACACGGATTTGGGGAAAAATGGATACAATGGATTAAATGGTGCGTCTCTTCTACTCATTTATCCGTTCTGGTTAATGGGGGATCAACTGAAAATTTTAAACCAGCAAAAGGGCTAAGACAAGGTGATTCATTGTCACCTTATTTGTTTTTGTTGGTTGTTGAAATTCTTTCTAAACTGATGAATGATGTTGTTGAGAGAGGTCAGATTCAAGGTTTTAAGGTGGCAGATACTGGAACTATGATATTTCACCTGCAATTTACAGATGATACTCTTATTTTTCTAAATGCTACTTCTGATGAGGTTACAAGATTGTTCATTATTTTCTCTATCTTTGAAGCTCTTACTGGTATGAAATTAAACTTGGAAAAGAGTACAATGGTCAGTGTAGGAGCTGATGAAGTTATTGATATGCTAGCAAAAGAATTGGGATGTAAAACTGAAAAGTTACCCATAAAATATATTGGGTTGCCAATTGGTGCTAGTTCTCGATGCACTTCCATTTGGGATTCTGTCTTGGAGAGAATGAAGCAAAAACTGGCTACATGGAAGAGGAGATAGTTAAACAAGGCTGGAAGATTAGTTCTTATCAAACATTGTCTTTCATGTCTGCCAATATATTATCTTTCACTTTTCAACCTTCCAGTTTGTGTAGAAAAGAAGATGGTGGCGATATGAGGAATTTTTTGTGGGATCTACTGAGGAAAAGAGAAAGATGGTTTGGGTAGGATGGCCCAAAATTTGTAAATCAAAACAAAGTGGTGGTTTGGGTGCTTGAAACCTTAGGGTTACTAATAAAGCTCTCTTGGTTAAATGGGTTTGGAGGTATTCAAAACAGAAGAAAACTCTTTGGAGAAGGATTGTTCAACAAAAGATGAAAGCTATAGAAGAATTTGTATTGCCAGCAAAGATAACACTTCACAATGCAGGAGTCTCTGGAAAAACGTCTCAAGAATGGTGCCAGAAATTCAAAATTTCACAACTTTTAAGCTCAGGAATGGAGAAGGTGTTAAATTTTGGTTTGACAAATGGCTAACTAATGGTTGTTTGAAAGACTTGTTTCCAGTTATTTTTGCAGCCAGTAAGAATAAGCAAGCTTCTACAGCATATATGATCAAAGAAGGAAGATGGCATGGTGAGTTTATTTCCCATCTTAATGCTAATGAAAAACTGGAATGGGATTTAATGACGAGAGATCTGGGTCAGGTTCCACTTTTGTCAGAAGGAGAAGATGAAGTTAATATTCTGGAGAACTTCTCAATAAAAAACTGTTATAGTGCTTTGATAGGTAGGGAGAAGGAATGTACTTACAACAAGTTCTTGTGGAAAAAGGATATACCTGCCAAAGTCAGCTTCATGTTATGGGTAGTCTTCAATAACTCTCTTCCCACAAGAGATATGTTACGGCATAGAGGGATGATAACTGAAAGTGCTATTTGCCCAATGTGTAATGTAGTAGATGAATCAACTGATCATCTATTCATTCACTATAAAACTACTTTCGAAGTCTGGGACTACTTCATCAAGGCATTTCACATCTCATGGCCGCTTCCTGGTACAGTTTTGCAGGTGTTTGAAGCATGGAAGTGGAATGTTCTAAATGGCAGATGTAAAACGGTTTGGAATATTCTGCACTATGCTCTTCTCTGTAACATTTGGAAGGAGAGGGGAAATAGAGTGTTTGGTGACAGGCATAAGTCTGTGTATGAATTGATTATCCACATCAGACAAACTATCATGCTGTGGAGTTGTGAACTAGATACCATTAGGTTTATTGACAACACTCAAGTTCTGCAATACTGGGAAACAATTATGCATATGTAATTAAGGCTTTTTGCCTTTGTAATCTGTTCTGGTTCGATTTTTCCTTTTTAATATAACCTTTTTTCTTTCGGGGAAAAAAAAAGGACTCATTTGCCTGTCCTGACTAATTTGACTCGGCAAATGCTAACTAAAACAACAGACACTCGATTTGTTGGGTGGAATTAGTAAGAAACAACAAACACTAGAACTGTTGGGTGGAATTAGTAAGAATTTGGGCTGATGAGGTAAGTAAAAATACAGTGAGACTTCGAAGAAATTCCCATATTTTATCGAAGTCGAACCCTAAGATTTTCTTCGCTGTGTAAATCCGCTCTAATGGGGAATCTGAAAAATCTCCCAAAAGATATTTTAGTAGAAATACTCACTCCTTTACCAACCGAGTCAGTATTAGACTGCAGGAATATGTGGAGGTGCAACATCAAAAGTTGGGATAGCCCAAGATGAAGAGCAGGCAGAGGCTTTTGCGGCGCTGGAAGGAATAAAGATGGTGCAAAGAGCTAATATTCAATGTCTGCACTTGGAGGGAGATTGTTTAAACATTGTGAAAGCGATTAATGGAGCTAGGGGTACCGTGAGATGGACAAATAATAATGTTATTCGTGATCGTAGAACTTTATTAGGATCATTCCAGAGTTGGAAGTGCACTTTTGTGCGTAGGGAGTCAAATGAGGTTGCTAATTATTTGGCCAAAAAAGCCAGATCAACTAGAGCAACCCAAAGTTGGTCTTTTCATTTTCTTGTTTGGTTTAAAACTCTCGTCAGAGAAGAACTAAGTATCTCGATTTAATCATCAATAGAATTCATATCTTTCTTATTAAAAAAAAAAGTATTAGACTGCAAATTAGTACGTCGACAATGGAGAGATCTTGTTTCTCATCATCCATCCTTCTCTCAATTGCATCTAACTCGTATTAATCACTCCATGATTCTGGTAAGTTAAGTTTTCTTGTCTTGTCTAACACAAGTAAACTGTGTTGTTATGAATATAATGAGAGTCGTGATGAGAACATGCCTATGTATAGTAGTAGAAGGATCATTTTCACCCCTCCATTTGAATTACCTTTTTATAAGGTTCTTGGTCTTTTAATGGGTTGGCCTGTCTTGATGGATACAGAGATTATTGTATTTGTAACCCCGTGACGAAAGAATATGTTATGGTTCCTAAATTTAAGCTTCCTGAAACTAATAAGAAGGATGATCCGTATACTCATTGTTCGACCGGATTTGGTTACCTTCCTTAACTAATGAGTATAAAAGTTGTTGAATTTTATGAGTCAAGAGCAGAAGCTAAATTTATGGAAGCTGTTGTATACACTCTGGGCAGTGGCAAGGGGTGGAGATATGTTGGGAAGTTTGATAGTATGTTTGGTAC
This sequence comes from Papaver armeniacum, assembly GCA_023531295.1. Taxonomy (NCBI): domain Eukaryota; kingdom Viridiplantae; phylum Streptophyta; class Magnoliopsida; order Ranunculales; family Papaveraceae; genus Papaver; species Papaver armeniacum. The sequence continues at coordinate 45,193 of JAJJWW010018445.1, read as the reverse complement.
GTTGGGTGAACCTTCCACCGAAGATAATAGTGTGTCTGTGAAAGAAGCACTGCATTGGGTGAGTTATATTTGGGGAAGGATTTATATTTTTGATTTGACTGAGGAAAAGTTTCGCGAACATGTTTCAACGCCTCCTTTGTCTCGTAGGGGGTATGATTTTTCTATAGGGGTTTTTGGTCCGGTTCTATATTATCTTTGTTACAAATTCTTGTCAAATCACCAAATACCGGTGGGGTGACATATGGTAGAAAAAGAAGAATGATGAGCCATTGGGTTGGAGTAAAGAGTTTGAGTTTCATCTTCCCGAAAGAAAACCATTACCATTAGCCTTTACCAAGAGTGGCAGTGTTTTATGTTTCAGTGATAACTTTCTCTTTATTTACGATCCAATAGCTTCAACCTCGAAAAATATTATGGATTTTACTGTATTTAAATAGATAATCCCTCACAAGAACACCTTAGTGTCGTTGAGAGAATTAGGAGAAGATATTCAAGTAATGAAGTCCGCTGATATTAAGGAGTCCGAGACATATATCCGCCGACATAGCAGCTAGCAAGATGAGATCCCTGGATACACTTATTAACTGGTATTCTTCGTTGAGCTTCTGAAGTAATATTGTAGATATTTATATGGTTTTTAACTTTGGATTGCATTTAACATTTTGATATTAACTTCATGAGTATCATCTAAAGCTTACTGTCAGTCTACTGTTATGTTATCAATCTCAGCTTTATGGCAGTTTTATATTCCATAGTTAAGCTATATTGCTTTATCCATGTCCAATTTGTTGCATGCTTGATCTTATTGAGATTGCTTAGAAATTACATTATCTTAATGAGGATTACATAAAGCTTACTGTTAATGTGTTCTTATGTCATTAATCCAACTTTATGGGGTTTTAAGTTAAGCTATACTGCTTTATTGGTATGCTATTTGTTGCCCACTTGATCTTATTAAAATTGGAGAATATGTACATATTAATATAGTAACTTGTTTCGTTCTTATACATGAAATCCTAATAAGTGTAAAGTGAGAGCTTTCCCAGCAGTACGAGGGAGTCTATTTTTGTTCTTACTTCTTAGCATAATCGATTGATATGGAATCCAAAATTGCACATATGCGTATTATGTTAAGGTACAATCACTTTCATATCGGATTGGAAGTATGAATAGGAAAAAACACTGAAGTTTGTCATCATTCGTCAGTAAATTTCGTAAGAACAATAGAGTCAAGTGGCGGAGTATCTGCGAGATAACTATCAGGATCTATGTATCAACTCTATTGCTAACTACAACCAAGTTAATTGTTTGTCTACAAATAATGCAACATTTTTATCTCCATTACAAGGCTCAATGCTGGCTAGGTACCTTACACACTAGTACCAGGATACAGGAACTGTTGACAACAAGACTTTTCCATCTTCACAGCAAGACTTTTCCATCTTCTTATAAATGGTTGAGTTTTCTTAATAATTGTAGTTATTCGCATATTTTCATGTCTACTCCTGCAGTTGTATCAGTTTTTTCATATTTCTTAACCCTGAGATTCAGTTAGATCCCAAGTTGCGTTATTTATTTATTTTAATTCAATAGTCGATGGGATGTTACCGAGTCTGACAACAATGACATCAGATATATATATTTTTCTTTGTTTTCACCTTAAGAGGGTATCAGTAACTCAGACATTGATCTGCAAACAATGTCTAACCTGTAATGGTCAGCGTTAAGTCTGTTGCATCTGGTTCTTGGAGAAGTGCCTGCATATTTGATAGTTCCCATTTCTGTCTCTGTTTTCTGGATGATATCCTTTCTTTTAGTTTGTCAACATAGCAGCAGTAGTCATATTTGTAGTAAAGCACAGGGATGTGGTTAAAACAAATATTTTTGTTAGAGGGAGAGCAAAAATGGATCCGAGGAGAGCAAAAATCATAGTCGATTTATGAATCGGGACCTGTTCAATATATTACACTAACTCGGACCACACTACCCAACTTAATACACCCATACGTCAAACAACTCCACCACCAGTAAACCTCCGTCAACTCCACTTCAGAATCTTATCAAACGACTCGAACACAACAGCTCCAACAATTAAAAAATCCATTGCAAAGACTTTCATAAGATCTTAGATCAGAATCAAAACAAATCAAAACCTAAAATTATATCAAAAATCAAAACAAATCAAGCACAAGGGCACCACTACCAACACGTTGAATATGCCTACCGTCCTTAAGAAACCTTAGCGATTCTACACCAGGGAATTACTCCCTCCGTCTCTAAAAGATAGGCAAGTTTCCTTATTTGGGTATGTCAAAAAAATAGGCTTGTTTCCATATGTGTAAAGTCAAATGTTATGATTTACTAGTATACCCATAGAGGGACCACTTCTCTCTCTCCCTTTTCTCTCTTAATATTAAAGGGGGACCACTTCTATCTCCCATCTCTCTTATAACAAATGAGTGGGGACCAATGATAGATTAGGAAAAAACATGAAAAAGTAGCTATAATGATTGGTTTTCTTAATTTTTGTGAAAACCAAACTTGCCTATCTTTTAGAGACGGAGGGAGTATGATACAACTTTTGACTACCATGTATCTTAACCCCTCATGTGAATTTTTGAAACTGGTTAGAAGACAAAGAAGAACTGTGAACAATCCATTTCTTTAAGAGAAATTATAACTAGCAAAATAACAATCAATCCCTGAAAGACTAAATCAATCGGGGAAAGAAGCAAAGACCAGAAAAATATATGTTCTTGAAGGTTGAATTACAAAAGCCTAAATCATTTGATCTCGAATTAGATCACAACAAAAGACGGTGATTTACTTATCTTCCTTGTTTATAATGAAAGTAGTTTAGACTTGAATAAAAAAAAGAGTACTGTTAGCATACCAAAAAAAATGTATATATGATTCGGTGTTCCTGTTGTTCATGGCTCGGTGGTAGAGCCGTAGAGGTAATGATAGTGGTAGAGTTGTTGACGAGGGTGTTAATTTTGTGTGGAATTAGGTGTATTTAGTGAGGGTAATGTGGTACGAGTCTTAAAATTATATTGGATAGCTCCGGATTCATGAGTCGACTACGATTTACACTCTCCTCGGATCCATTTTTGCTCTCCCTCTAACAAAAATCTAAAACAAATTGCATCTTAAACTGCTTCACAAAATCTTCTCTTTTTTTTTTACAGAAATGTTATTGTAGTAATTTTTCTGTTGGCTTCCTTTCAGTGATGTAACCTCCATATAGTGGGCTCAAACTTAATGTGGGTGTTTCCATTCTTCTACAAAGTACTAATGTAGCAGGCATGGGTTTTGCAAATTTGAACAGGAGAATTCTCAACAAATCCGGAAATCTCAACATGGACCAGGGACCTAGAGCAGGCGAAAGCTCTAATTTGGCTTAAAGTTGAAGAGTAGATCCTTCATCTACACCTATCCCAGATTCCCAGATCATTAATAAGGTGATAACAAGGGGGCAATAGAAGCTATGACCTCTACTTTGGCACTGTTAAAAGGAGTTAAAATCTTAAGGAATGTAAAACTTTATCTAGCTCTTATTTGGGTTTTCAACTGTTGTGTGTCAAAAGGCAAGCAAGTCGAACTGCTGATTCCATTTCTAAAAAGTAAATTTAATATGTCTCTAGTCTAGTTTCCTGCTTTATACTGGCATTAGATGAAGGGTTATTTGGTTTTTAGTACTTACATTTTGTCCAACTTTAGTGTTTGGTCTAACTTTTGTCCAACTTAGGGTTTAGTACTTAGAAATAACGTTGACCCCTGTTGACTGTGTGTGACCAAATTTTAATTAATTTTGTAAAATACATATACTGGGTTTACAAATATACCCCTGCAGTGGGCTTGGGATCCAACGGTCTTAATAGAATCCATTTATCCTACGGTTAGATTAATCAACCTAATTCGTCTAATCTTGTTTCCGCCTCCATTACCTTAGAGCTTCTCCAATGGAATGTATGTGAAGATAAATGTCTAAGTCCACATAGGATAAACATTCATTTTCCCTAAAAATCTTCTCCAACCCAACTTTTTAAATCAATGTGAAGATGACATGGCTTAATTTTTGTTAGACATTGTCAAGGTGAATTTCAAGTTTTAGACATTCACCTTGACAATGTCAAACTATCCTAGTAAGCTTTTGCTTCCTAAAATTAATTCCAATATATTAAATAGCCATCTTTAGGTGTAATAAAATATAAAATTTACTAAAAATAAAAAATGCATTTAATTCATAGAAAATCATCGACAACACCATTGGAGATGAAATGTTTTCCCCCCTAAATTTAAGGACAAATTAGAATGAGGATGTCTTGTTTGGGTTGCCACCTAGGAAACACACACAACCACCATTGGAGAAGCTCTTAGTACTATTATTCTTCAACTTGATGTCTCCAGAAACACCATTCTCTTCTCACATCTGTTCTTCATCGTTAGGACATAATTTCACATTTCTTGATACACAACCGCTCTTAATACCTAATACACCCCATGAGTAAAACCACAATCACTTATTGAAAACTAGAATTTCAGTGAATTTTTACAATATCAATCGATCTCATAGTTTGATATTTGGGAGTTTAGAGAAATGTTTTCTCAATCTGCTGTTTTCATAAACATTCATAATACCTTCTTAATTCATCAAATCAATCACCCATTCTCAACCACCACCACCCTCACCAATAGCAGAATCTCTTCAAACCCACTTGTGATTCCCCCAAAATTTCATAATTAAAATTCTAATTTTTATAAAACCTATTATCTGTTTACCCTTATTTCAACCAACCCTAGCTAGGAATGGCCACCATAGATGTATGTTCTTTTAAATTAAGGCGTGCAAGTAGTAACTAAAAAAATCAAAACCCCAATCTCCGATAACTTTATTTATCTGACTGTGGTACTTCTAGCCCAATTTTTCCAATCCATGAGTTCCTTAATCTTTCATGTCTAGCAATTCAGTTATTATTGATAATATCTCTATTACTAATGGATCATTCCAGAAGAAGAAAAAAATGAAACGAAGTATTAAAGTTGTAAAAGAGATACAAGCGATGTTGTGAATGAATGAAGGGTTTTTGGAATTTGGAATTTCTGGTAATTTTTCTTTATTGAGATGGAGTTTTGAAGATTTAAACATCATATCTAAGCTTCAAATAGTAAACTTTGTTGACATTTGTATGATTTTAAATTGAAGTTTCTAGTAATGAATTGAAATTTTGGGTTTCTGGATCCAAATTATGGTTTGGAGAAGGAACTGAAGATGTGATGGTGGGTGCAGTGGTAGTGATAGAGAGATGGAGATATTGATAGTGGTGGTGGCGCTGATAGTAATTGAAGATGGGTTCTACACTTTTTCGTGTTTCCTCTGATAATTATGTAAATTGTAGTAAAATATAGGGCATGATAGTAATCTTGTTTAATAATTAGATTTTCTATAATATTTTTAATAAAATCCTCGAATGCAATCAACATTTAACGAGTCAAAGCAAGTCAACGTCATTTCCAAGTACCAAACCCTAAGTTGGACAAAAGTTATACCAAACACTAACATTGGCCAAAATGTAAGTACTAAAGATCAAATAACCCTTTGATGAAATCAGAGAATACTACATCTAATTTTCTGTCTTTTGCTCCAGAGGTTGTCATTTCCTCCAGGGCAATCAGTAACAGATCTCATTAAAATAAACAGTTTGCTATATTAAAATGAAACAGTCTGCTAGGTTCATGACCCATGTAAATAATCTATCTCGACGGACCGGAAACATTACAAAAACACCGTTAAAGAGAAATAAGTTGCTTAAGCGCTGGATGCCACGGCTGATGAGAGTTCAAAAAAAAAAAAAAAACAGTGCTTCAAGTTTTTCTCATTAGCTTATTTTTTGAGATAGTGTAGGTACCAAATGGTTTTGTCAAAACCACCGAAAAAGGAAAATGGCTCTGAGGATCGGCGATTAATGAGTCAACTCATTAATGGAAATCGGTTTTCAAACTTTTGATAATCTTTCTTCACCTACGAATTCCAATCATTGATCAAACCATGTCTGATTGATTATACTTGCATCTTCTTTACGATCTTTTATATATTTTTTGTCCATTTTTTTCAACTTATACTCCATTAAATTTTGTGGAACTTTTTAATGGAGTTTTTCTAATTTCTTCTTTTGCAGATTTCCTTTTAGATGGTTCTCTTATTCGCTTGTTCTTCTATATAGTTTTCTGGGTTATTGCTAATGAGAAACTAAAACTCGCAGGTCTCCTGACTTCTTTTGTGGGATCCTGTGGTGGCATTATATTCAATCATGTGGAATGCTCCTGATTCAAGAACAGTGGTGTCAGAAAAACTAAAGCTTACGGCGGTGGTGCTAACCATCATCTCTGTGATGGTCTATATCAGTAGTATCAATTTAGGAATCTCCTTAGATCAAATCCAATCAATACCTGTTAGATATCCCACACCAAAAAAGATTACAGTCAAGAACCTCCATTATCAAAATTTTCAAATTCAAAAATTACCCCTAAACTGAAACGTAAGAATAGCCGTGAATATCGCTTCAACCAAAATTCCAATATTGTTTCCTTTCTCGTCGGATATACTCAAGATCATAAAAATCCTTATCAACTAAATGCTCGAGATTTAATCCTGATTTCTTGGATCAAGATCTACCACCATAGGAAAGTTTGCAACAAACAAAAGAAAGTTTGGTTAAAACCATAAAAAAACTCAAACCTTTATAAACACGTTCAACTTCTACATAAAGGTAAACCTCAAGGAAAAGATCTTGTAGAAAACCCTAATATGGCTTCCCCTCTGAAAATCCCATTAACCGGCTCTCAAGGCAACTCGAAGAGCGAATATAGATCTACCAAATGCTAGAAGTAGAACTATTGGATCATCTCGAGTCGTTCAAGATCTTTGTGAAGAATGGAGCTTTGGAATACTGGGAAATCTCATGTGGAAACATAAAATTGATATGCGAACTATCAGATAGGAAATCAACTCACTCTGGAGAAACTACAGGGGTAAGAAGATTAGAGTCATGGGCCAGAACCTAATGCTTGTGAAGCTGAACTCTGAAGAAGAGAGGGATGAAGTCATTCAAAATGGACCTTGGGTTGTTGGAGAAGCTCTTTTTGCGGTTCAAAAATACACAAATGGAGTACCAATATCAGAGTACAAGTTCAGTAATCAAATCTTTACTCTGCACTTCAAATATTTGAAACTAGAGCACCTAAACTCTGTGGTGGTGGATGAAGCAATCGGTTTCCTGGGAAGGAAGATATCCACACACCCACCAAACTGCATACCTAGATATGGCAATACAGTTAAAGCTCGAATTGAAGTAAGCCTTGCTGAACCCTTGCATAGAGGAGGATGGTGGAATACTGCCACAAATGGAAAAGTCTGGATACGATACCACTGGGAATTGCAACCAAAAAATATATGTGACAAGTGCTTTGTTATTGATCACAATGATAGAAAATGCATGCATTGGTCCCATCTTTTATATTGGATAGCTTGACAGAAGAAGAATATGAAGAGTATCTGATGAATGAAGCGATGTCTATGAAGGGAAGGATGATGAGAGAAGCATGAATAAAGATTTTGATTGTGTTGAAGAGAATAATCCACGAGAATGAAACCGAATTCTTTGGAGAAGGTTCTAGACAAACTAAAAGGATGAGAAACTCTGAGCTTAATGAAAACCCACCTATGAACCCACACAACATTCATGTTCAGCCACCTAACAGTAATGGAAACATTAATACTACTGATATAAACAATCGCAATAACTCGATGATGGAAGCAAATGAATCAGGAACTCAAACATCTGAAACCACAAATGCTAGTCAGGACATGGCCATGCAGGTATACTCAAAATTTTCTCAACAAGTTACTTTTTACGATTATTATTGTGTCTTTTTTTAACGTAATTTTTTTTTTTGCAATTCCCTAGATATCATAGGAAGCCGTTTAGGAATAATGAGAATTTTAGCGTGAACCGCAATGGTTATCTTTGCCAAAGATACCAAAAACTACTTATCGACATAAATAAAATGCTTCAGCCTGACATAATATTTTTGCGGAGACCAAGATTAATTCGGATAAAATTCTTGACATGTTATTTCCCAATGTTTTTTTATGTTCCCTCTATATAGGGAGGGCTAGAGGTATATGCTTACTTTGGAAAGATGGTTTTCAATTGGATATTATTTATCATGATAAGAATATGATTCACTGTCTAGTCAAAAGTGACCTAGCCAAACCTCGATGGTTACTATCTTGTGTTTATGGTTCACCATATCTGCAAGAGAGAAAAGAACAATGGAGGTTCATCAAAAATGTTTGTGAAAATTTCAACATAGATGCTCCCTGGATACTTTTAGGTGACTTAAATATCACCATGCATGTTGATGAGAGAGATAACACAAATTGGTTCTTCCTCTAAAACCCCTAAGATAGTGCGACTTATTCAAAGCATGGGTCTAACTGATTTAGGATACCATGGAAGCCCTTATACTTGGACTAGTAGTAAAAATGGCATTGGTAGAATAAAATCCAGACTAGACAAAGCACTAATCAACCCAGAATGGCTTGTATCCTTCCCTGATGTCATCCTTAAACATTTGCCATTCCTAGGCTCTAATCATTGCCCAATATACTTAGATTTTCACCCAATGAGATCATTAAATCTAAGAACTGGAAGTTCTTTGAATGTTGGCTTAGAGAAGCCTCTTGTCAAGACCAAATTAAAATCTCTTGGTCAAAAACTGTAAATGGTTCTGCTGCTTTTAGATTAGATAAAAAACTAGACACAACCAGAAGAGATCTATCTAAATGGAACAGAACTATTTTTGGTAATATTCATGACAATATTAAGTGCCTCCAAGGAAAACTAACTGATTTGCAACAATCAAGTTATGTGAGTGACATCACTGAACAAGTCAAGCTAATTGAGCATGAAATTAATGAATGGCATACAAGGGAAGAAGAATTTTACAAGAAACAGTCGAGAGACACAATGTTTAGTGAAGTTGATCAAAATACGAAGTACTTTCATCAAAGAGACAAACAAAAGAAGAGCCGAAATCGCATCGAATCACTCCTCAAACCTAATGGCACTTGTTGTACTTGGCAGAGATAACCTTGAAGCACTCCTCACATCACACTTCACCGGAAAAATGATGATCTTTTTAGTCTCTGTTACCAAGATGCATCACGTGTTTCGAAAATGCCGCTCTCACCAAAACTCCGAGATAAAGCGAGAGATCTTTAAAGCCTTACAGCATGCAGCCATGGAAAGCGCCAGACCATATGGCTTTCCGCCCGGCTTCTTTCGAGACACAATGGAGTACTACAAAAGCTGAGGTAATACAAATGGTTCAAAAATTCTTTGAGAACGGAGATTACTTCAAAGATGAACAAGACTACGCTTTGCTTGATACCAAAAGTTCAATTTCCGCAATCACCCTGAGATTACAGGCCTATAACTTTATGTAACACTACATATAAGCTTTCTATAAAAATTATAGCTCGAGATTAAAACCGATGGAAAAACTGATCTCACCTATGCAGGTGGCCTATGTACCTGGAAGGCAGATAGGAAACAACATTACAATTGCTCATGAATTAATACACTGCATGAGAAGAAAGAAGACAAATATGGGCTACATGGCATTGCAGCTGGATATGTCTAAAGCGTTCGATCGTGTGGAGTGGTCTTTCTTGCGCAGAATCATGGAGAGTTTTGGATTTGCAGAGCACTTTTGCGACTTGATTCATGAATGTATAAGCACCACAGAGATTCAAATAATGCTAAATGGATCACCGTGTACTGCATTTAAACCAACCATAGGTATACGACAGGGTGATCCATTATCACCCTATCTGTTTCTTCTCACAATGGAAGTTTTCAAAAGAGCTTTGGAAAAAGCAGAAAATGAAAAGAAGATTCAAGGCATCAAAATAGCAAAGAATGCACCTCCAGTCTCACACCTCCTATTCGCAGATGATTGCTTGATGTTTGTGAAAGCTGATCTACACAATGTGAACAATCTGTTACAGATAATATCTAACTTCAGCTCCATATCAGGCCAACAAATCAATCTTCAAAAATTTACAACTTTCTTCTCAAAGCATCTCCACTCCAGGCACTGCAAAATTCTTCTAAGAGAAACACTGCAGTGGGGAGACTATAACCAAAGACTAAAAACCAAAAAAATTTGAAAAAAATGGGTTTACTCCGTGGTGCGACGCTACGGTGGGAAAACCAATGCGCCCCACTTTTTTTTTTTTAAATTCGGGCGTAACTCAAAGTTACGCCCGATCATCAGGCGCAATTTAAAGTTGCGCCCCAATCAGGAGCAACCTAAAAGTTGCGCCCCAATCAGGCGCAACCTAAAAGTTGCGCCCCAATTTTTTTATTCTTTTTTAAATTCGGGCGTAACTTTAATCTGCGTCCTACCAGGCGCAACCTTTAAACTTCGCCCGACCAAAGACCAAACCAAATACCAAATATAGTTTGGTTTTTGGTTTTAGTCTGGTATATGATCTTTACTCCTCTCCGTAGCGCTTGGTTTTTCGACCAAATTTTTAGTTATACTCCTCGACTGTGGATGCTCTAAGAAGATTAAAAATGAAAAAGATGTCTCTGGATGAGAGATATCTAGGGATCCCATTGTTTCTTAACAGAAAAAGAACTACTTCTTTTGCTTCACTGGTGGAAGGAATTAAGTCTAGACTACTTAGGTGGAATGGCAAGTTCCTGACACAATCTAGCAGATCTGTGATGGTAAATCATGTCTTAAATGCCATGCCATCTCACCAAATGGGAGTATTTAAGATACCAAAAGCAACAATAAAGGAAATGGACAAGGTGCAGAGAAGATTTTGGTGGAAAAAACAAGATGGTAAAGGGGTATACTTCGTATCTTGGGACAAGGTTAACAGTCATAAAGATATTGGGGGCATGGGATTTAGAGACTTAGAATGTTTCAACAAGGCACTGCTTGCTAAGTCTGTATGGAGACTCTGCCATAATTCTCATCAGCTGCAGGCTAAAGCATTGAAAGAAAGGAATTTTCCAGATACCTCGGTTCTTAACTCCACAAAAAAGAAGAATTCTACATATGCTTGGCAAAGTATACATGGAGAAGTAAAGTTTGTCCAAAAATATAGCTTCTGGATTGTAGGTGATGGAAAGCAAATAATTACTTGAAAAGATAATTGGATTATGGGGAAACAAGAACCGCCAATCTCCATTGCTGACTTTGAAGTAGCAGTAAAATACAGTACTGTCAGCGACCTTATAGATGCAGAAACAAAAACATGGAAGGTCACAATCATTCAACAACTTTTCACTTCTGAGGATATAACTAATATCTTAAGCATGAGAATACCTGCCAACTCAACAGACATATTAGTATGGACTCTAACAAAAAATGGAGTTTTCGCTGTTAAATCGGCCTACAACAAGCTTGTGGATATCAAGACAAATATAGCTGAGATTTATGATGCAGACATGGTAGCACTATGGAGGAAGCTATGGAATTTGAATACTCTGCCAAGAATTAAAACATTCTTATGGATGTAATTGCAGGAAATCCTACAATACACACCTCACAAGAGAATTCATAATATCTAACACATATTTAAGATCAATAATCAATCTCTTATTAATTGAGTTAGAAATTTTACAAGAAGGAAGTGAAATCAAGAATGTTATTGTTACTCTAGACTTTCTCTCTCCTCTAAACTTTCTCTCCACTCTCTAAAAAGATCTCTCCCTTTCATAAGCCTATTCAGCTATTTATATAGGACATTACATAATGGATGACAGCTAAGCTGTCCTTTATTTTCGGATCTGACTTGCGACATTCTCGCAAGTGTACAAATGTAAAACCTCGCAACACTCCTAAATCTCGCTAGGTTTTCACATCTTTCTCGTGTTCAGGCTGTCGTCATCCGTTGCGTCATTTATATTACTCGTCTGCGATATTTTCGCAGTGTGTCGTTTATGGATTTCGCAAGGATCTTGGTGTTGCGATATTCTGATCCTACATCTTGCCTCTTGTCATGTCTTCTCTGTGAAGGGGAGAATGTCATGAGAATTAATACTTTCAAAATGCCGCAGCTGTTCATTTTTTCATATTTATCTGTTTTGACTTGATTCCGTACTTTTACACAAAATTTATTACACGTATCTCTTCCTCCATCCATTTCTTGACATGTTTTTTTCAACTGCTTTTTCTCAACCGTTCATGTCTACTCTTCGCATTAAATGTGTTTGCCTTTTCGAGAAATCTTCTCTCTATATATACTTTCCTTACTCCTCTCTTCCTCTTTTTTACTTTCCTTCTAGTTTTCTCTGCAATTTCTCTTCTTCATCTCTCCGTAATTTCCGCTCCTGCTACTGTAAATCTTCTTCTTTTTACTTCTTTTGATCTTCCATCTTCTCTTCATTTCCATACTCTGAAAGATGCCTCCAGTTGGTCGTAGATACGAAAATCTTTTGGAAGAAGTTCAAAAAGATTTGCAAGAGAAAGGTTTCACATTATCCACTATTCCCAATCAAGAATCTAAATCCATTCTCTCTGCTAAACTGTTTGCTGATCATCATTGTGATGATCAAAAAATCATAATTTCGCTAGGTCAGATTCTCGCTGGTCTTACCATTCCTCTCTACAACCCTGATCTTCCCTTGTTTTATGAAATTCTTGCTCATGCGAAATTCTCGCGAGCCATCTATCAACTAAGCGGGGATTGTATCCGCTTAATGCTTGAGTTTGCCAACCGTGGTGCTAGTAAGGGATCTCTTTACTCCAAAGAAGTCAGAGATCCTAAGTTTGAGGACTTAGAGATATTCGCTGAAAAGTATTCAGTAGAGAGTTTCTTTGAAAACTATGAAATAATAAATATGAAGAATGATAGAACTCGCTGGGGTGCACGTTTGAAGAGAAGAGAAAATATTCCCAGCGACAAAATACTTATGCAGGATATCGATTGGCCTTCTGGCAAGAACAATGTTCCTCGCCATTCCAAAGACGACACATGGTGCGTCTTTCCACTACTTTTGAATGGACCTTATATTTCATGTTCAAATGTGCTCCCTGCGAATCTCGCCAATTATCAGCTGTGGGTATTTAATTGGTCTGAGAAAGCAAAAGAGGTATGCTTCCTAAATTTCGCTTCATTTGAAATCTTCTCTCCTTTTTATACCTACTAATCTTGAGAAATTTTCAGATTATCAAGTTGAGGAAGAGTTATGAAAGAAATGCTAAGGCGAGTACCCTAGCAGCACTCCGTTCGATCACGGATGAAGTAAGAAATACTTTTCTTTATTATTTTTGACAATATTGTTGCCTCTGTTTCTTATCTTCATTCGTGTGCGAAGGTTGGTGCTGAGATCGTTGGAGAAGAAGAAAATCCTAAGAAGACCAAAGGTAAAGGTAAAGGTTCTCTTCGCAAGGAGAAGTCTAATGTCCCACCTTCTAAGAAACGAAAGATCCATTCCTCTTCTCCTTCAAGTCCTCAATCCAGCGAAAGCTCTGATGAAGATAATGATGATGTTGATATTTCTCTCGCAAAGGAGAATCCTCCAACTGAATCTTCTATGGCGCAACTGTCTAGCATCTTCTCTGACTCCATGCAAGGAATTGGAGATGATCGCCTTTCTAGTACGTGCGAGGCTCTCGCAAGTATCTGTGATGCTCCTTTACTGGAGGGTGATGATTCTCTTCATGGGGTCTCCAGATCGGTGACTCCCAGCTTCTTAAATGCACTTGGTGTCTTGGTATGTCTTTGTTCCCTTATTTCTTCATAATTTCGATTTTAAATTATATCTTGATAATATTATTTTTTTTTACTTTCCTTTATAGTCCGGGAGAGCTTCCTTTGCTGTTGCCTCAGATCTCGAGAAAAGGCGCAGCATTCTTGAGAAGAAGAATCTTCAACTTCGCAAGAAGAATGAAGAATTGGAAACTGAAGCTGTTGCTCTTCACAAGAGAAATGAAGAATTTGAAAATGAAACTACTACTCTTCGCGAGAAGACCAAACAATCGGAAGTTGATTCTTCTACTCGAAGAATAAGATATCTAGTCTTCAAAGCGCCAATCAACAACTTTATGGTATGAGACTCTTCTCTTTTTCCTTCGTTTTGTTCTCTCATTATCTTCCCTTATCTAACTTACCATTTTCGCAGACGTTTATAACCTTTCTGATGAAGCCATTCTTCTTAACTCATTTCAACCTATGGATAATGATGCTCTTCTTGCTCATCTCAACGATTCTTTAGATAGCTTTTCAAATAAAAATATTAAATCTCTTCCTCTAAACGAACTTCAATCCAAATTTCGCCTCTTAGAAATTGATCATAGATCTAGTTTAGGCTTAGCCAACCAACTTAAACGTTTGTATCTTAGTTCTAAAGAGAAAATTAATACTTTAAGGAAGAAGATTAGTGATCTTATAGATGACAAAGATCGCATCACTAGTCAAGGTGCCCAAGCATTAGCGAAATTCCAAAAAACTCTTCTTGAAGTTCAAGTTGAACGGGATGAATCCATCCGCCAAAATGCTATACTTAGCGAAAGAGAGAATCAAATTCGCTCCCTTCTTCTCATAAACAGTGACGATGAATTCGCTTGGGCTGCGAAGGTTCTAGATGACTCCAGAAATAATTTAGGTGTTAACGTTAGTCTTCAATCTGAGCATACGGCCTTGATTAGGGATATGATTTCTGACAAAGAAGGTTGTTGATCATTTTTCTTTATTTAATTATTTATTTTTTATGAAGTTGTCATTAAGTTGCTGACTCATTGTCATATGTTCGAAGAGGCTGAAAAGAGATTTCGCAAAAGAATTGAAGAACTTGAATCTGATAAGGAGCATCTCGCAAAGGATCTTTCTTCTCGAAATGACAAATATTCAAGATTGAAGAAGCAACTACAAATTACTGTAGCGAACTTCAAAAATGATGTTGTTTTTTTTCGCAATCAGACTATTAAGACGGTCTGCGACGACAAAAACATTCCTCATTATTCATACCCTTTCCTCCTTGACAAAATCCCCAAGAATGTGCCTTCTTTGGATATATCTGACAGCGAAGCTAGCGAAGAAGAAGAATCTGACGCAGATGAAGAAGTAGAAGGATCTGATGAGGAAGAAAATGAAGAAGAATAATCAAACAAGAAATAATTCTTTTTTCTTCTTTCTCTTTTTGTAACATCTGTTCGTTCATTCTTTTAATCTTCTATTTTTGTAATCTTTTGCTGCGAGTTTCTTGGGTCTTCAAATATAATCTCTACCTTTGTTGTTCCTTTCTGCACATGTTGAAAGAACAATTCTTTTTTGCAATACAGTTAATCAATATATAATCAACCTTTCATTTTATAACCGCGTAAATCTATCATATGGAGACAAATAACATGTTTTTATTCTATACATTCCCATACTTGCCTCTGTTATTTGCTTTCAAATGAGAGATTAAGCAAGTTATTTTCGCATAATGATATGTGTTCATGCCTCAATCTCGCAGCTGTTACTGCTGTATTTTCGCAAATAAGGAAATCTTGGGTTCTTCCAAGATTTCCTTTTTTCTTTTTCTCTCATGTGGTCTTATTTTGCCTTCCTTGTTAAAGGTCTTACTGTGCCACCTCTTGTCATTGCGACAAAATCGCATGACGTCTTTACATTTTCATGTAATGACCCATTGATTTTGCCTTATCATTTCTTTAGTATTGTTTCCTCTGCAGGATAGTTTTGTTGCGACAATATGATAGGCCTAAAAATCCTTGAGAAAATAAAGCCCCATGACATTGCCGTCGTGCGACGAAATCGCAGGACGCCTTTACATTTTCATGTATTGACCCATTGATCTCGTCTTATCTTTTTTTTTTAGTATTATTGCCTCTTCAGGATTGTCGCACAAATATGACAAGCCTAAATTTCCTTGCGAAAATAAAGCCTCATGACATTTGCGTCTTAAGACACTTTTCAGATCCCTAATGGAGGGTGCCGCCCTTATCTTCCCCTTGGTTGCCCCTTCAAGGAGGCGTACTTCTGCCATACAAGGCTAGCTCCCCCCCATCTGGTCTTAACAACAACCAGTTTTTTTTCGCAGCCTCTTATCCCTTTTGCCTATAGGGCTTATGGTTACGAGACTGCACCCTAAGTGGAGTTTTCTTCGGGCCGAGTGCAGCATATGCCGAGACTTGCCAAGAATGGCCGAGACACTTCAAATGCCCCAGGCACTCCTGGCTCAACCATGTACCTCGGCGCCTTGGTCAAATGCTGACTCCTTAGAAGAGACCCTCGGTCGTCCAATTTAAGTCTTAAGCTTAGATTGAAAATCCAAAGTATCTCCCATGGATGGGCTTTATTGACCCCAATTCTCCATGACTCAGGTTCCAGGGGCGGTGTAACCTTTTCCCTGAGCCATGCAATAGGTACCCCCTTCTATGACGCACTTTAGGTCTTACATTTGCCTCTTACGAAATTTTGATTTCGCGAACTAGGGTGTACGCCATAGTTGGTTTGCCTCTGTCTGATTAATTTGTTGATTCTTTTGCATGTAAATTCTTTTGTAATTTCGCAATCATATCTTTATATTTCATGAAATATATTCTCTTCTTCTACATATCAACTTCCTTTCGCAACCTCATCTCTGCTATTCATAAGAAAGATTTTTTTTTTTTTTTTTATCACAACTTACATTTCTCGTCTTCCTCTCAATTTCTTATTTGACAATCAACAACTACATTTATTCTTTAAGTCTCTTACTTCTACTACTTTCTGCCTCTGCATTTTTGAATTTTCCTGTCGTTTTCTTGTTTGTTGCGAAGCCTTCGCCACCTCCTATCTTCATCATTTTTTGGTTTCGCAGCATTTCTTCCTCTCTTTGTTCTATTACATCTACCATTAATCTTTCACCTCTTTGTTTTTCTTTGATGTTGTGTTTCCAATTCTTCTTCTTCGCAAGATTCTATATCAATTTCATAACACTTCTTTCCTTCCAATCTCCCTTTATAATGCCAACACCAGTGGGATGAGGGAACTTGATACATTGGTGGAAAGTCGATGCCACACCTAAGATCTCATGTAACCATGGTCTTCCGATCAGTGCGTTGTATGGTGATTCCACATCAACTACACAGAATAAAATTTCAGAAGATAATCCTTTCAGTGGAATTCGCATATGAACTTCTCCTTTTGGCTTATTTGCGGTACCGTTAAAACCATAGATTTTGTACGTTGAAGGTATTAAATCTTCATCTTTCCCTCCCATAGTTTTATAAGTATGATAAAAAAGAATATTCATGGAACTCCCAGTATCAATCAAAATTCTGTTGATTTCCCATGAAATTCTCGGCTTCATCATCTTCATCCTCGCTAGGTTTTGGGTTGATCTCCAATCGTACCACCAATGGTTTATCGTGCATTTCTCCACCCTCAGGTACCTCTTCTGCGGTAAAAGAAATAGTCTGCTTTTGCCATTCTTCCAGTGGCGATGTCTTCGCAATGTTCATTAATTCTCTATCATCGGCATCTCTTGCGAAAACCATGCTGAGAGTGTTATCGTGAAAATCTTCAATCGTCTTGTATGAGTGTACGATGGAGTTACAAAACAGATTCTTTGCCTTTGCGCCAACTTTAATTATAAATGTTTCTCTTTCTTTCGTTATGTTTGGCTTGTGAATATCTGGAGGAGGTGGCAATGATTGAGTTTGCGTTTGTCCTATTAGAAAGTGATTTAATTTTCCCTGATCTACCATCCTAAGAATAATTCTCTTTATATTTCTGCAATCATTTGTCGTATGTCCATGGAAATGATGATAAGAGAAAAATTCATTACTTCTGTAGCTTGGAGGTGGTTCACTCCCCATGTTCCATGGTGCGGGTATGTTTTCCATTAGGATTATAGCTTCCAATATCTTCTCCACACTAGCATTCAAAGGTGTCATTTTGATTTCTTCCCATATTATCTTTGGATTTCGATATCCTCTGTGAAAGTTTTGCCTCTGACCTCCATAAGTTCCTTGCGTCTGATGACCTCCATAAGTTTCTTGTGGATAATGACCTCCATACGTTTCTTGTGGCTGATCAAGTCTTTGGATTTTGTTATTTCCACCACGGCTATAGAAGTTTCTCTCTCTCTCAAATTCTTCTTGATCACGGCTCCCCATAGCTACTAGCTTTTGCTGTCCATCTCCCATTACCCTCTCTTGTTGACCTTGCAAGGTGCTCGCCACTGTATTTATTAACTTGGGTAATAAGCTTGCATTCGCTGCTCTTGAACTTGTGTTCGCAATGGGGTATGATTCCATCTCATTTTGCTTTTCCTCAAGAGCAATATACTCCTCCTGTAATTCTCGCAACTCAGTCATTGTGATTGTATTTTTGATTCTAAAAATCTGAATGTATAACAGATTGGTTGCGAACATAGCATTGATGAATGATAGAATGAGATATCTTTCGTCCACACAACCAGCCATATCACTACACATTGTCTTCCATCTCACAGTTAGGTGCTTCAAACTTTTGTCAACCTTTTGCTTCAGAACAAATACATCTTCAATGCCAGGTCGCGAGGAATTGTTACTTATATATGCTCCTAAAAATATAGCTTGCAAATGGTTGAAAGATGTTATAGTGTTCTTTGGCAAACCTTCAAACCATTTTAACGCCTCTCCTGTTAAACTTGATGCGAAATACTTGCATAATATTGCATCATGGTTCTCCCATTGTAGCATACATCTCACATAAGCTTTGATGTGTTGGAATGCACAAGTTGTTCCATCAAAAATGTCAAGTTAACGCAGGCAAATTACATTTTGGGGTATTCCTCCTAATTGTACTTCTTGTGTGAATGGAGTTTTCGCAGCTTCCTCTATGGCTTCATCTAATTGTCTCTTACCTCATCCTCTCTTATTATTTATCATTCCTCCCATTTCCTCTAACTCTCTCAAAATTTGTTCATTTATACCAGAATTTAGATCCACTGGTTTTTTCAACTCCGCCTCTCTTCTCATGCGCTCATCTCTATTTTGACTTCCTTGTTCATCATTTTCTTCTCATCTTTCTCTGCGATCTTCTCTTTCACTTCTTTCATTAATTCGCACACCGTCATATTTCTCATTTTCTCCTCTTTGTCGTCTTTCAGTTCTCCTTTGTACTCTATCATACTCTTCATTGATATTAGCATTATTGCGATTTCGCTCACGCCTTCTTTCTCGATTATCATGGTTATTCTGTCGAATTGCCTCTTGTAGATCTTGTTCTTCCACTTCTGCTCTTAGTCTTTCTCTCTCGCGAGCTAACTGTGTTTGTTCAGTGTAGTGTCTTTCAATTTTATCCTCAATTGCTCGTTCATTTCTTTGTATTTCTCTCTCATGTAAAATTCTCCTTCCTTCTTCCTGATTTTCTTCGCCATCTTGATTATTTCGCCCCTGACGGTGTCTATTTCCTTGAATTCTATCATTCTGCTCGTTTTGAAGAATTTCAGCACGTTGAATATAACGATCTTACAATACTTCTCTTCCTTCGCGACGTTCTTCGCCTGGATTTTGTATTCCCTCTCAAGTTTCTTCATTAGAATTTTCTATAGGCAAATTTTGTCTTATTTCTTCTCTAACTGATCTTGAACGTGATCTTGTAGTGCTTCTTGACCTCCTATTTTGTAATCTTATGTTTTCCATCCTCAATTCATGATTTTGCCTTGTCAAATTCGCACGTTCTTCTGCTTCTAACCGCCTTTCTTCATGTATTGTTTGTCTCAATGCCTCTAATGCTGTAAACTCTTCATTTTCATGAATTATCCCTCCAATTACTTCTTGGTCTCTCTCCTCTTGTCCATTGCCTCCTAATTGCTGCTCTCCTCCCATTTCATATACAGATTCTGACCGCCAAGTATGTACACTCACTCTGTCGTAATCCACAGTTCTATTTTGTACTGGTGGTGTACGCTGAACTGGCGGTGGAATTTGATCTCCTCTATTGTTCCTTGTATTCATTCTTGAAGATTCCCCCATCTCATCTCTCCTTTCTCCAGCAAGTCTCCTACTCCTTCTAACAGTTGTTTGTTGTTTTGATGCATGTCTTCTTCTAACCATTTTTCAATCTTAATGAATTGTTAAAAATTATATGAAATTCCTTCCCTATTATTCCAAATTCTTTCAAATCACAATATCAATCTTCAATCAGTCCCTGTTTCTAGCGCCATATGTAATTGCAGGAAATCCTACAATACACACCTCACAAGAATTCATAATATCTAACACATATTTAAGATCAATAATCAATCTCTTTATTAATTGAGTTAGAAATTTTACAAGAAGGAAGTGAAATCAAGAATGTTATTGTTACTCTAGAATTTCTCTCTCCTCTAAACTTTCTCTCCACTCTCTAAAAAGATCTCTCCCTTTCATAAGCCTATTCGGCTCTTTATATAGGACATTACATAATGGATGACAGCTAAGCTTTCCTTTATTTTCGGATCTGACTTGCGACATTCTCGCAAGTGTACAAATGTAAAACCTCGCAACACTCCTAAATCTCGCTAGGTCTTCACATCTTTCTCGTGTTCAGGCTGTCGTCATCCGTTGCGTCATTTATATTACTCGTCTGCGATATTTTCGCAGTGTGTCGTTTATGGATTTCGCAAGGATCTTGGTGTTGCGATATTCTGATCTTACAGGAGATGCATGAATGATGCAGTACCCTCAAGTCAACGCATGGGGAGAGTAACACTTTTTGGTGGAGATCATTGCAGTATGTGTCATCAGGTGGAAGAAACAACTAAACATATAATATGGGAATGTTCATTTGCTAAAGATGTCTGGACCTCAATACCTGGTGCAAGGGGAAGCATGTGAACTACTGATATGAGTATAGCTGAATGGATCACAAGCTGGTTTACAAAAGATATTACAAAACTATATGAAGACTGGATTGTGAAAATGGCAAACGCAAGTTGAGAAATATGGAAGGAAAGATTCAGAAGTGTTTTCGATGGGAAAAAACCTAATCATGTGGAAGTGATTCGTAATATTCAGCATCTAAACAACATGACAGGGTCATCTATGAAGAGAGCACAACAAAATAAGTGTACCAACAGGCCAGCTAGCGATGCACAAACTAACTGGATACCACTTATTGATTATGCTTATTCCATATGTTGTGATGCTTCATTTAAAACTATTTCATCTATTAATCATACATGCATAGGATTGATCCTTCGTAATTCTACAGGTGCTTTTGAACAAGGACGTTACATCCACGAATGTGGACAACTAGATGCAGAAAATGTAGATATTGAAGGGCTGAGGCAGGCAATATTGTGGGCAGAGGAGCTAAACATACAACAAGTGTGTTTCGAATTGGACGCTCAGAACGTGGTTGCATCAGCTGAAGGAAACTATCAGCAAGTCAGATGGGAATTACAGAGTAGGATTTCCGATATTACTAGTTTTTTAGGCAAACATCCATTGTAGATTTGCAAGTCCATTAATAGGAAGTATAATAAACTGTCATATCACTGGGCTACCTAGAATAGTGTTGCGGGTGTATTTATCAAATTATAATTACTCAACCGTTAATAATGATTAGCCGTATTAATTAGTAGGTAGATTAGTCGTTAAGTAAGTATTAGGGTTTACTTTTGATCGCAAAGCAGGTTGTAAGGGTTATCGTCATCTGACGGCACATTTGCTTTAGGGTTTGAGCTACTCACTATAAGTGTTGGATGTACGTAACTTGTAGTAAAAAATAAGAAAAATAGAAAAGAAGGCTGCTCTCTGAGTTTGGAGGCAGATAATTGTTACTTTCAATTTAGGGTTCTTAGTATCATTTGTCTTAACACGACAATTGGTATCAAGAGCGGGTTAGATCCATCATGACTGGTCCATCTAACAAGGAATTAGATAGACACTTTGAGAATCATTCTAAAGAGATGAAATCTCTTTAGGAAAAACTAGCAGAAGACTTAACATTGATTGCAAAACGTGAATCTGCTCAAAGGAAAGAGGCTTCTGATAGAAATGATAAGTTATTGTCATCAATAGAGAGGTTGCTTGTTCAATCACATGATTCGCAGAAGAGTACTGAAGCTGTCATCAATGAGTTCACATCAAAGCAAAAAAAATAGAGATCTGGATGACGAATCTGGTGATTGCGGGTACAATGAGTCACCACGAGATGAGGTACAAATAACTTTAATAAATCGAGTTATCTCTCTCACAGACCTCCAAAACTGGATTTCCCAAGGTTCGATGGAGACAACCCAAGGGGGTGGATTCGTAAATGCGAAAGGTTCTTTTCTATCAACAAGAATATTGAAGAAAAAGATTATGTGGGTACTGCTTCTTTATACATGGAGGGTAAAGCAGATGCTTGGTTCTTTGACTACCAGATAGGTAAGGGATTTATCACTTGGAATCATTTTTCTCTTGCTGTATGTACTCGTTTTGAAAACATAGCCAATGACAATTATGTTGGAATGTTTAATAAAATGGTACAAATCTTTATTGTGGAAGAATACTTTGAGAGATTTGAAACTCTCAAGGCTATTATGCTTAGTAAAAACCCTTATATGACTGAATCTTATTTTATATTGCTTCATGAGGGGATTGAAAGAAGAGATAAAAAACACCATCCAGATGTTCAAACCCACCAGCCTATCTAAGGCATTTCAACTAGCTAAATTACAAGAGCTCTCTGTGGATGGTCAACAGAGGAAGTTCAAATCCTCTTTTAAACCCCAACCTACCACCACCCATTTCCCTGCCTCTTCTTCCAAAACCACATCAACTTCTACTTCCTTCAAAAACTCCACAAATCCAGTACCTACTAAACCCTTTAACAATAAACCTCAACTCAGATACTCACATATTAAAAGGCTTTCTTATGAAGAGATGAATGAGAGGAGAGCAAAAGAGCTTTGTTTCAACTGTCATTCTCTTTTCAAGTTTGGCCATAAATGTAAACAGCAGCAGATCTATATGCTGGCTCTAGAAGAGGATGAAGAAGAAGAAGAAGAACAAGAACAAGAGTGCAATGCTGACAATACTGAGGAGGGTGGTAATATTCCTATTGAATCAGACATGGAGATTTCTCTCCATGGTCTCACTGGTAGCTCAAGCAGTGAGACTATTAGGATTCCTGGTTTCATAAAGAAAAAGTTTATCTCTATACTAATTGACACTGGGAGTATACACAGTTTTATTGATACAAAGTTAGCTCAGCAGCTGCAATGTGAAGTTGAGCCAACAGCTTAGCTGTTAGTCACAGTAGCCAATGGTGACAAGACAGTTAGCTCTTGGGTATGCAAACAATTACCATGGTCTATGCAAGGGAGCAAATTTGGTGGTGATCTGAGACTTTTACCATTAGGGGGTTGTGACATGGTTCTTGGGGCTGATTGGATGAGAACTTTGGGGGATGTGACTTTTAACTTTGAGAAGCTACTGCATCAGTTTTTTTCATCATGGGAAGAAGATTACCTTAACAGGTGCAAGAGATAATCCTACATTGAAGATGATGAGTGTTGGAGCCATCAAGAGATTCCTTAAGAAGAACACACAGGGCCTAGTAGGGCAAATATTTTCTATCACCACTACCTCTGCTAAACAACCAATACCTTCTCCCATTCAAAAATTGATTCAAGAGTACTCAGATGTTTTCATTGAACCTAAGACCCTTCCACCCAAAAGAAATCTTGATCACACCATTCCTCTCAAACCAAACTCAACGCCCCCAAATCAGAGGCCTTACAGGTGTCCTTACATACAAAAGTCTGTGGTAGAATCATTGGTGAAGGAGATGCTACAAGATGGAATCATTCAAACAAGCCATAGCCATTTTGCATCACCAATCCTCCTAGTTAAAAAGAAAGACAATTCTTGGAGGTTTCGTGTGGATTATAGGAAGTTAAATGATATCACCATCAAAGATAAATTTCCAATCCCAGTGATTGATGAACTATTAGATGAGCTACATGGTTCCATGGTGTTCACTAAGTTGGATCTCAGGTCTGGGTATTACCAAATAAGAATGTTTGGCCCTGATATCCACAAAACATCCTTCAGAACTTATGAGGGTCATTATGAATTCATGGTAATGCCATTTGGGCTAACCAATGCCCCATCCACCTTCCAAGCTCTCATGAATGAAGTGTTCAAGCCATATTTGAGGAAGTTTGTACTAGTCTTTTTTGATGATATCTTAGTGTACAACCTATCACATGAGGAGCATGAGCAACATCTGAAGCAAGTGTTTGAGTTACTAAGACATCATAAGTTATTTGCCAAGGAGTCTAAGTGTTGTTTTGCTCAAGAAGAATTGGAGTACCTAGGGCATATTATAACAGCCAAAGGGGTTGCAGCAGATCCCTCAAAAGTCTCTAGCATGCTATATTGTCCTAATCCCACTACCATAAAGGAGTTAAGAGGGTTCTTAGGGCTCACTAGTTATTACAGGAATTTTGTAAAGGGGTATGGAAGCATTTGCAAGATGATAGACACATTTTTGTGTCTGATATAATCTCAATTGTATATATTGTTAGTGCTCAATTTTGTATTTATTATGGCTTTTTGTGTCGTTGTAGGGAAATAAATATGCGTGGAGAAATCAGCTCGAAAAGTTTCTAAAGGCATCTCTGGAGGACACCTGCTATTCGGATCCTCAGTTTGGATAAGGGGCACCTCACTGCTATTTGCACCCCACATGTTATCGGCACCCCAGCAGAGGATATAGGGCATTCCATCTTCATGGTTTAAAAATAGAAGCTGGCGGCAAACTTCAGTTACAGCTGCGAACTTCTGGGAATTGACTCTAGGGGAGATTTACTCGGTTTTATTCGTGGACTCAGATACGTATGGGCCTGTTATGATAAAACAGGGCTTGTAAATGCTTCAGTTACGTTAAAAATGGAGTTCCAATAAATATCTCGGCGTACAGGGAAGGTGTATATATACTCGGAGATTTTCTGTAAGTCTGGAAACTCGTACGAGAAGAACAGAGAAGTATTGGAAACTCAGGGAAGATATGTCTTTCAGATTCTAAAAGAGAGGGAGTTTACACGAACTTTCCTAAAACAGGGGAGGAGAGAATGTTACGAGATTCAATGGGTTTACGTGGGAGATAAACTCGGGTAACACTTGTGTCTGTCAAGTAAAAGGGAGTTTAGGGAGTTTTGGAGGAGGCAGAAACCGCGTGAGAAGAAAAAAGAATGTATGAAATGCCGTAACTTCCGGTGAAAGAAAAATAAGATAACCGGAGATATTCTTGAGATTTGATCGACCTGTGGGGTATATATATGGGTTTTTGGAGTCATAAGAGGGTAATCTGGAGTTGGGGGTACGCTACTGGGAAGGAGGAAAGGCTGCAGAGGAGTTGTAGCAGCAGCAGGAAGAAGAAGAAGAGAAAGAGTTGCAGACGACACTAGAGAAGTGTCGTTCTCAATAACCCTAAACTGAAGAACATTAAGTCGTGCAACAACGATCGCAGATTCAGCAAAGAACAGAAAAACTATCGTTCTCTCCACAGTCTTATCCCTTTGTAACAGTGAACTCTGTAACGCAAATACAGCACTGCATATTGGCTGAGTTATATAATTTCTTCAATAAAAACACCTTTTGAGCCATGATTTATTATTTTGAGCGTTTTTTTACCATGAGGAGCTAAACCCCAACACTGGGATAACGGAGGAAGCCTTATTCACAATTATTTGGTAACTATATTTGATTCTTTATGACTTTTTGCACTTGATTCAATTGATTTATGATTTTCACTAATTAGTTGTGATTTTGTTTAATGGCGTATGCTTAGACGTAAGAGCTTTTGATGCACCATGCTTGTGATTTACAACTAATGTTTTAGAAATCTACTTTGGCAAAGAGAAGAGTCAATAAAAGAGCTAGAATTGTTATGAGTCATTATATGAACCAATAGAATGTGATTAATGGTGGAATCCGAAGTCTCGGTCTCTCTCGATATTTGTGACAACCTTGTGAATATATTTTCTTCGTTTTTAGTGTTTTCTTAAATCAAACCTTTACAAGTCTGAGTTGAACGAAGTTTTTACTACCACTTTACAAACAACTTAAAAATCACATCACAAGCCACTAACTGATCTATTGAAGAAAAATGCTTTCTTATGGAATGATGAAGCTAATGCTGCATTTCAAGAACTCAAAGAAATATTGTGCAACACTCCAGTTCTTGCACTTCCTGACTTTTCAAAGCCATTCATTCTAGAAGTTGATGCTTGTGCAAGAGGAGTTGGGGCTGTACTCATGCAAGAGGGCAGACCCATAGCTTACTTCAGCAAGCCATTAGGACCTAAATCTCTTGGATTGTCCACCTATGAAAAGGAACTCTTGGCTATTGTCATGACAGTAACCAAATGGAGGAGCTACTTGATGGGGAACCATTTTTTATACACACTGACCAGCAGAGCATAGAGTATTTCATGGAGCAAAAGATGACCACTCTGCTGCAACAAAGATGGCTCAAAAAATGGCATGGAAAACAAGGCTATTGATGCCTTATCAAGACTACCTGGTGCTTCTTGCCACTCCACCCAAACCTCACAACCTACTTGGTCTGCTGATATCATCAAAATCTATAAGGATGACAGCATTGCTAGGGATATCATACCAAAGCTTCTTATCTCCTCAACTTCAGTCACACACTATACTTATAATGGTGGGATACTAAGATACAAGGGTAGGCTTTATGTTGGGGCTGGAAATGGAATAAGGAATGCAATCATCACCTCCTTACACTCATCATCAATTGGTGGTCATTCTGGGATGCAATGCACTTACATGAGGGCCAAATCTTAATTCCATTGGCCAAGTATGAGAGATGAGATCATTGAGCTTGTTGCTTCTTGTGATACTTGTCAGAGGAATAAAGGAGATCACACATATCCAGCTGGACTTCTACAACCTCTACCCATACTGAGATCATGCATGGCAACACATCTCTATGTACTTCATAGAAGGGTTGCCAAAATCTGGAGGTAAGGATGTCATATTGGTAGTTGTTGATAGACTCACCAAATATGGACACTTTATAGCCCTCAGCAATCCCTACACAGCCTCAATTGTAGCTCAACATTTCCTTAATAATGTGTTCAAGTTTCATGGCCTTCCAACCTCCATCACATCTGAAAGAGACAAGGTTTTTCATTAGAAACTTCTGGCAGGATCTCTTCCAAGCTATAGGTACCACCTTACACCTTAGCACAGCTTACCACCCTTAGACTGATGGACAGACTGAGAGGGTTAACAGCTGTCTTGAAAATTACTAGAGATGCATGACTGGTCATCAACCCAAAGCTTGGAGTAGATGGTTACCATTAGCAGAATGGTGGTACAATTCTAATTATCACACCAGCTTACACATGACACCATTTAAAGCCTTGTATGGGTATCAACCTCCTCACCTGGCTTTCCCTCTCAGTGTTACCACTTCAGTTGCTGATGTAGAGAAGTATCTCAAGGAGAGAGTTAGATGCTCAGCCTGCTAAAAGAATCATTGCACAGATCACAAGAGAGAATGAAGTTCTTCTCAGATTCTAAGAGGACTGACAGATCATTTAAAGTAGAAGATCTTGTCTATCTCAAGCTACAACCATATAGGCAAACCTCAGTGGCATTGAGGAGGAATATGAAGTTATTCGCAAGGTATTATGGGCCTTTCCTAGTGGAGGAAAGAATTGGCTCTATAGCTTACAAATTGCTGACTACTGCATTCTAAGATACACCCGGTTTTCCATGTTTCTTAGCTCAAAAGGAAGGTTGGAGCTACTGTTGTGCCTATTCCTCAGCTGTCATTAGTGGATCAGCAAGGTTTGATCAAGGTCGAGCCCCTAGCTTTATTAGGAGATCGAGAAGTCAATCGTGGAGGCCTTATGGTTCGCCAATTACTCATCCATTGGACCAACTCGATGCCAGAATATGCCACATGGGAGGATGAAACTAATATTTGTATTCATTTCCCTAAGTTCTATCCTTGAGGGCAAGGATGCTTACCAGAAGAGGGTATTGTCATATCACTGGGCTGCCTAGAATAATATTGCGGGTGTATTTATCAAATTATAATTGATCAGTCATTAATAATGATTAGCCGTATTAATTAGTAGGTAGATTAGTCGTTAAGTAAGTATTAGGGTTTACTTTTGATCGCACGACCAGTTGTAAGGGTTATCGTCATCTGACGGCCCATTTGCTTTAGGGTTTGAGCTACTCACTATAAGTGTTGGATGTACGGAACTTGTAGTAAAAAATGAGAAAAATAGAGAAGAAGGCTGCTCTCTGAGTTTGGAGGCAGATAATTGTTACTTTCAATTTAGGGTTCTTAGTATCATTTGTCTTAAAACGACATAAACCAGCAGATAAACTGGCAAAACATGCATGCTCTTTTCATTTAAGTAAGACTTGGATCCAGCATCCACCAAATTTTATTGTGACAACATTACAAGCTGACATGAACAATGTACTCATTTCCAACAGTTAATAAAATTTCCCATCTTAGTATCAAAAAAAAAGTGTAGGTACCAAATCAGTCAGAGGGATGTAGTCGATCTTGATCATCATAGTCCATGTAGTCGTAGTCTTCGAACTATGAATCCAGGTCCGACGAAGATGCAGGACTTTCCGGGACATGTTCAACCCCGGATTGGTCCTGCTCCGACTTGGAGGGAACCAGAAACATCGGAAGATAACAACTCCCAAGATGTAGAGGAAATATGCGTGGGCCATTGCGTTGACACGTTCCAGAGTCAACTTTATTTATTCATGAATCTTTGTATTTCCTGTATTGGTCCATAAAGCTCGCGATATGGAAGATTCTCTGCTTAACTGAACCCACTAGTATTTCCGACTTGGTCTTATCCTCATCCCAACCGAACACCTTCTTGGTGAACTCGTAAATCTTGTACGGTTCATACTCATTCATCTCCTTCTCCAGTCTTTACCTGCTATGCTTAGACCAGCGATCAATTGCAGATCATTTGAAATTATCGTCATTTCGTCAACCAGAAGATGGAGAATATCCGTTTCCCCGTAAAATTTCTCGGCGAAGGCAGAAACTAGAAGTTTGTCATATCCAACAACCGAATTTTCGACCGCAACTAAGAACCCCGTAGCATCTATTATATCGAGTACTTCCTTTACTTCTCCTTTTATTGTCCATAAGGTCATCATACTCGCTGACGTTCCTGACTTAAGAGGACGCACGGCATCGGCGTGGTCCTGAAAAACAATACTGATACACAATAATCAAAACACTAAATGGATAATAAAAGTTCGAGATATAGCATAAGGTAGAGATAGTTACTATGATATGTCATACTAGAGCATCCCAACTCTCTTTTTACCACCATAAAAACTCTCATTTATCACCGGGTAGCCTATAAACATGATCTTTAGGGACACGAGTAAACATATTCTACAGGTCGAGCAAGAGGTCCCCTTTCTTCTTCAATGGTCCCTTTGTAGCTTTTCTTTTATCTTTGGTGGTCTCTTTGAAGCCTTCTTCTGCTTGTGCTTGACCTAGTTATTGAATCTTGTTTGCCTCCTTCTTCAACAACTTCTGTATCACCACTTTATTCTTTATTACTTTCTTTACTAGGTGTAGCTGTTTATGGGTGAAAACTAATCCTGATGAATTTGGTAATTTAGGGTGTGTGGATGAGGAATGAATCTAAACCCTAAACAAATGCACTGCGCGGTGAGTGCTTGTAGATTCGGAAGTCAATCTGTGCAAGTCCGGCCTAAACCAAGAAATGGTCGTTCCAGACTTGTTTCGGTCACAAAGTGAAGGAGATGGGGTTGATCTTAGGGAGGGAAGCGAAGAAGGTGTTGGCTATGAATGACTTGTAACAGAAAGATGAGCAGGCTTACGATTGATGCAAGCAGGCTCTGGGTGTTGGAATACGTTTTGTATTAACACTTGTTTTCTGTCTCGTCTCGACCTGTTGTTTTTGAAATAGGGCGGAGAACCTATTTATACAAGTCATTGAGCCTTATTCACGTCTCTCGTGGGAAGTGGAGGAAGTGGAGTGGTGGAGTTGTGCGTCGGTTCCACACGACAAGTCTTGCCCACTTCTCCTGTTCACCTCTAACCGTCCATGACTTCCTAACACGTTCTTGTGATGGCGCGTTGCACGCTGCACGCTGTAAACCGCCAGACCAATACCCCGATGTATCCCCCGCTTTGTGACATGATTGATGTCTGAACGTGTGGATCGTTGATCCACGATAGGTAGCATGTAATGTCAATTTGAATAACTGCGTTATTCGTAGTTGATACTTGTGAAGTATCGTGTGTATTTTATGCAGTATCGATCTTGGTGTGGTAAAGTGATGGGTAATGACGCCTCACCGACCAACTAACTCCCGACTGGGTTGTATAACCAAGTCGGTGAAGTTGGACTGATGAGATGATCTTTGAGACACTCATCTCGCGACCGTTAATGAAATTAGGGTTTTGAAGAGGTGCGTAGGCATCACTCTTCAGCTTGGTCGAAACCAAGCATGGGATACAACTTTAGCCAGGCCGACCATACATGCGTGTAGACGGCATGATGGTGTAGGCGCCTATACCCATTAACTCACGAAAGTATGATCTCGGGTCACTCAATTCATCCAAAGAAGTTGAGTGGTCGAGATCGATTTGCGACAGAAACCAAAGGCCGCAAGAGCCGCACATCACGCCCACTTCAGTACACGCGTTCCAAGACGACCAATCTTGGCCTGTCTTGGCCGATTAGCCTGGTGTGAAGGTGGTAGGCTGGTGTTTATGCCTATACCGAATATCCCATAAAAACGTGATCCGAGCCATCCAAATCGTCCGGAGAAGTTAAGCTGGTCGAGATCGGTTGTGGTTTTGGGAGGTGTGACCACGCCAATTTGGGCGTGCGTTTTGAATTAGCCGTGCATGATATGCCTTGGCCGATCGGGTGAGGGAATAGATGGGTCCACGGTGGTCATGCTGGTATGACCGGACTGCTAATCTAATCTTGGACCCTCCATTCGTGCTGGAGAAGATGGACGCTCGTGATGCTCAAAACCCTAATTATGGGTTTCAAAGCCGTGCGTCACCCCTTGTTTGGGCGCACGAATTTGTTACGACCAAGCATGGTTGGTCTTGACCGGTTGGTCAAGTGTGTAGGCGGGCCCTCGGTGATTGTGTTGATATGCTCTGGGCCCTTTGAGTTTACATCACACCTCCATCTATACCTGCGAAGATGGATGGTTGAGACTGCTTTGCGACACATGTAATATGCCGCAAACCCTAATTTAGGGTTTTCCGTCCATACCGCTTGGTATGAACGTTTTTTGGCAAGCTAGGCCAATGGCCGACCATGGGGCCTCGGCAGGGGTATTCCATACCTGCTGGGGGGTGATGGAATGGATCTGGGACATCCAATCATGCTTGTGGAGTTGGATGACTGCGATCATATCCGACCGATACGGTCAGCCTGGGATGCTCAATCGGGCTAGTATAACACACCGAGAGGGGCTCAATCGGGCTAGTATAACACACCGAGAGTCACTGCAGGGTATTTCGTACATGGTTTCATTATAATGCTTGGAGGTTCGTGTTGCTCAGAAGAGTAACACCTCGTCATGCCGCACCGATAATGAGTACGAAATACAAGGCCGATTGCGCATTAATTAATAATGCTAGAAATTCACAGGGTATATGGGATTGTTGCTACATGCTCCATCCCGGATGAATTTCATGTATTCACTGAATGGGATTGTTGCCACATGCTCCATTCTTGGTGAATTAAGTGAGGGAGTATCCAACACTTATTAATGGCTTTATCTTTTACAAGATGTCACCGCATAATTTTTCCCCCGGGTTTTACAATTTTAACCTTAAACGAAAATCCACCATCAACAATAAGTCCCCCGCCCTAGCACATAATGGTTACACTATTGTGGGGTAGGTATGAGATGGTGACATACATATGTGAGAAAGACAGATAAAGGAAGTTTACCCTTTTAAGAGTATTGACCGACCGCTAGTTGTCCATGCCGCTGCGCTTGTATGGAATCCTTTGGTGTGGCCGGTTTCCTTCTTTGGGTATTTGAATCAAAAGCGGAAACCAAATAAAAGAGGAATCCTTGTTCTATTGGGATTCTTCTTATTTTTGTCTATAAAAGAGGCCAAACTCCCTTTTCTTTTTCTCACGAATTTTTTTTTTGTCTGAGCAGCTCCCGTCCGTGACTGCCGCCGCTCCTGCTGACGCTCGTTGCCGTTGCCGGAGTTGCTACCGTGCGCCGCCGTCCGTCCATCCGAGGTAGGTTTTTTTTTTTTTTTTTTTTTTCGAAGGTAAAACCCTAGTTTGCTAGGTAAACACCTTTTGTAAGACATGTATAGTTGATATGCCAATATTTTCTAGAATTGCTTAGTAAAACAACCCGTGAATCCATGATCATTTTGCTTTGGCTCCTTTCCACCATTGCGTGCTAAACCTAGTTTTTTGGTTGTATCTTGAAAAGAAGAAAACTTGGCTTGAATCTCGTAGACACGATCTCCATGAATAAGAAAAATCGTGTTATGATACATGTGAATGAATGCGGCCCGCCGTGTATGTTGATTGAACGTGGGTCTCACCCACATATGCTTGACTTAAAGTCGACTTTGTATTAGTCTTGTGTCCGGGCTGAGACTTGAGTAATACCGAGATTAAAATTTATACCGGACTTGAAATCAACACCAGACTGAAGCTTGTACCGGACTTGAAACCAATACCAGACTGAAACTTGTACCGGACTTGAAACCAATACCAGACTGAAACTTGTACCGGACTTGAAACCAATACTCAGATGAAACTTGTACCGGACTTGAAACCAATACCAGACTGAAATTTGAATAATACTGGTATTTGGGCTTAATCCCAGCTCTTGTGCATTTCAACGTGTCTTGTCGTGCGTGACTACACGCTTCATGCGTTTTTCATACAAGTTCTAACTCCTGTCTTTTATTTCATTGTGGAATGAAGAAAAGAATTCCTGTTGAGATGTCTTCCGGAGATAATGCTGGTGCCAAGCCAGGAAGTGTTGGTGGCTTCAAAGATATGCCGAACATTGATGATGAGTTGTTCACCTCGCCTTTTCCAAACATTAGAAGATATCCTTCCCATAAGATAGTCCTGCTTTCCGATTCAGAAAATATGGATGCTGATCCATTTTCTTCTTCAAAGACTTGTGATGAGATTTTGTCTCCGGAGAAACGAATATCCTCCTTCCCCTATTGACTTCAAGATTTTCCATACTCCACTGGGTTCTTATGAAGGATGGATGAGACGCATGTTGAGTAAGAAGGACATTAAAGATAATTTGACCAAAGCGCAAATCCTCAATGCGGTCATGGCATCTCGCCGCTCTTGAAATTAAGAAAGACGCAAGGGTTTGATTACCTTCATTTCTCGGTGGCGCATTTCTACTCATACAGCCATGTATAGATGGGGAGAGATGACTATTACTCCGGAGAGTGTAGCTGCATTAATGAACCCGCCTGTTCTGGAAGTCTTTCTTACGATCTCTCCTCGATACGGAGCAACGTAACTATGATGTTATACTTCAAAAGGTGGCGGGATTCGACATTCCGGATAAGGAGGAGAAAAAGATACGAGATGCTTTTACACCTGGTGGGTGTCGGAGTGGTCTCCCGTGCACCCAGAGCCGATCAAGAGTTGGAAAATGAGCTCGGCGTGATTGCGTTCTGTCTTTATGGCTATCCATAGATATATTCGACAGCCGGTTCTGAAAGAAGACCATTAGAGGTGACCTCGTTAAGATCGCTATAAAACTTGCAAAAGGTAAAGTTCTTCCCCGGGTGCCTTGTTCCTTGGATCGCTGTACTCTCATCCGGACGCCTTAGCAATGGACATGCATGTTTCTAACGGGTACAAGAAGGTGGAATCGCACGCTCACTTCGCTTTTCTTTGGGCATTCTTATGGGAACACTTCAAAAGCTATGCTCCTACTCCCGCAAATTTTCTCAAGAACTTGTATGGTGGCTCGAGAATACTCCGCCGGAATAGAAGGCGTCCTGCAACAGCACAAAACTCGTGGACATATTTGACAATGTGTCTTCGTTGATTTCCATCCATGGGGGCCTAGGTCCACCCTTCCATTGTTCACCCAAAGACTTTGCTATTGCTTCGATGGCCCCGATGCCGTGTTGCGTCCGATGTTAAGACTATGAGATTTGGGGAAATTGTTTACCCGCACACCTGCATCCCAGATATGTCCCGTCCTTATTCAATAAGAATTTACCGTGACTCCGTCAATATTGACAATGGGCGGCTCGTCAAATGGGATTTGATCATGGTGTCCCATTTATCCGTCTACTGGGGGTTCCAAAGAATTCCTCCTCGGATATTCTTAACGCCGACGCGTTTCGTAACGGGTGAGCCTTCCTTTCTCGGCCTATCCGAGAAACCCAAAGGTAACCGATAAGTACAAGGAATTTTGGAGGAGGCAATTGTTGATTTTCCGTGAGTTCTCTGAGAGTGTCAGACAGTTCTCGTGGTGAGCCATCTTCCGACGCCTTGAAGGAGCATTTCCGGTTGCCGCCTACCAAACGAACCGGGCCGAGGATTGCGAGAGAGATCTAAGAGGTGCACGTGGTCCGGTGATCCTTAACTCCTCCAATATGCAGGTATTTAAATCTCTTTCCGTTGGTTCCTTCATTTCTCCGAGTAAATTATTCTAAGAGTGATCCTTGCTTGGAATCGTGGAATTCCTAAGAGAATGTCTTCACAAGGTCATGCGCGTATTAGAATGAAAAGGCTGGTAATGTTGGCCTTCATGTTGAGAAGTCTGGCGGTACTGATCTTCATGCTAAGAAGTCTGGAGAAACTGATCTTCATGCTGAGAAGTCTGGAGAAACTGATCTTCATACTGAGAAGTCTGGAGAAACTGCTCCTTTTTCCGACCATGACAGAGATGATGCAAGCTCGGTTGGACAAGCCGCCTCCCGAGTGATCTTGTTGACGGGGTCGTGATGGAAATTAGCACCCCGAGGAAGTAGATGTCTAAGGAATATAAGAGAGGCAACATCTCGTTATAGTTGAAGTTGCTCCTCAAGAACGCTCGAGCGGTGTTTCGCCAATAAAGCCGCCGTGGTGACTCTTCGAAAGGTCTCCTCAGAATCGACAAGGTTCCCGTGATCAGAAGTATTGGTAGCACACCGAGTTTTGTTTGATCCTCCATTCATTGTTCCTTATCCGAGGTCATGTGTTGGTTGGAGGATTCAATATGCGCTCTTCGGTTCAAGGAGTTGTACACGGCAATATGGGAGAAACACGGTCACATTTCTACCACTACGAAGCTCAAAAGTCGTCTTGCATTGGTCAACCGCGTTCAGAGGCTTTATTTTCTATCCATGGGATGAGCGTCGCGACCGGTCGAACAGCTTCGAGGAGATGATTGAAGACTGGAAGTGCCATCGAGATGTGTTTGGCAAGATTTAACTTCAATGCTCCTTGGTTCCTCAAAAGGTTCTCCGAGATTCGGGAGCTCCGTAAATTACAAGGTGAAGCCCCTTCGTAGAATGTGTCACTCGCCAAGAAGAATAGGTTGAAAATTTGTCTCAGGAGTTGAAGCCGGGCAAAGCCGTACTTCAAAGGATGAAAGTCGCTCTTGCCCCGGCGACGAGTTGCTTCAAGGACTTTCCTTGAAGGATTCTGCCATATACTTGTCCTTCTTTTAGATGTTTTTCTTTTTTGAGTGATAGTGAGGATTTTCTTTCGTAATCGACTTCCCATGGAATTAATAGGTAATTGAATTTGGTCTATTGAGATAGTTTTGTGAATAACTTTTTCTGGAAAGAGGTTATTTTAAATGGAATTTGCATCTTGGTCATGAATGATTGCACATGTCATATGAAATTGCAAATGTCGTGTAAAAGGGAGGTATGAAGGGAAGCAAACATGCGTTTGATCACCGAAGTCTCTTTCTCCACGTGGGGATGCTAAGTCCCCAAAGGGAATTCCAAAACTATATTTCTTGTAAAATTGCTGAATAGAACTTACTTGTCTTTGAAGCCTCATTTGTATCAAACCGAAGTAGCCTCTCCAAGGAAGTCGTCCGCATTAATTTTTAGAGAATGAGAGCTATCCTCCGAACCAAGTTTCTCCCCGAACAATGCGCTTCAAAGAGTCGCACTCACCGGGTAGGGTGGTGAAGGAACCCAAGGAAATGACAAGACCTGGTCCATTATTTCTTGACGGCTGGTGGACGCCATACAGAGGTAGTTCCACCTCTCTATTTCGCACCCACATCTCCAAAGAACTCCAAAATCTTTTCCATCTGGGAACTAAAGCGAGGTACTTCGAGTCCATCTTTTCCTGCGTTAGTGGACGTTGTGATATCTCTACGTGGCTTTGATGTGGAGCACGTTCGGAGATGAAGTTGGAAGATTTCATGTGCCATCATATCCGCGTATCGCTTGCTCCGGGTAAAGGGATGTGGAAGGTGTCGCAATATCACCGCGAGAGTGATCGACCGAACACTCCCATCCTTCGTATTCACGTATTTCCCGATCGATCTCTCCTTCCTCAAGCATTTTTCACTTGGATGAAAGGCCGATGCGGTTGAGCAGTCTTCCGGCTTCAGCCAAGAGTTTTGAGATATAAATCTTCTAATGAGGCTCCATGGGGCTCGCGAGGCTCCCTTTCTTTATCCTGGTAGACGTTGTAGTACTTCCGGACAAGTCCTTTCCCTGCGTGGAGCTGCCTCGGTTCTTCATTGTTGACTTGGACCACGTTGTTCATCTTTCTGAATCTCTATGGTTACGCGCTCTTTTTGCCTCTCCACCGATAAAGTTGTGACTCTCGGCCAAGGATTAGCCGTTTCTTGCATTACCCGAGTAGATACACGCCACCCTTCTTGTAATTGTTATGTTATATCATTCAAAAGGCGAATGTTTCGCTCTGCCCAACTGTATAGTCAGCAGTTTGCCAAGACATCCTCCAAAGATTCTAACTATACTTCCCATGATATCTCGAACCTCCTTGGTTACGGATACATTCAGAGATGGAAATCGAAAAATTGAGAATTCAATTTTGTGCAACTGAGAATCAACCTCCCACCGTGGTAAGCCATTGTTTATGGGTGAAAAACTACTCCCGTTGAATTTGGTAATTTGGGGTGTGGATGAGGAATGAATATAAACCCTAAACAAATGCAACTGTACGCGCGAGTGCTTGTAGATTCGGAAGTCAATCTGTGCAAGTCCGGCCTAAACTAAGAAATGGCCATTCCCAGGACTTGTTTGGTCACAAGTGAAGGAGATGGGGTTAATCTTAGGGATGGGCCGAAGAAGGTGTTGAGATTGTGAAGGTGTTGCTCCAGAATGACTTGTAATGTAAAGATGGCAAAGCTACGATTGATGCGAGCGGGCTCAGGTGTTGGAATACGTTTTTGTATTAACACTCGTTTCTGTCTAAATCTCGAATTGTTTTGAAATAGGGCGGAGAACCTGTTTATACAAGTCATTGAGCCTTATTCACGTCTCGTGGAAGAAGTGGAGTGATGGAGTAGTGGAGTTGTGCGTCGGTGCCACCACGACCAGTCTTGCCCACTTCTCATGTTTATCTCTAACCGTTCATGACTTCCTAACACGTTCTTGTGATGGCGCGTTGCCGCGGCTTTTGCCGTAAACCGGGCCATCAATACCCGATGTATCCCCGATTTGTGACATGATTGATAAACTGAACGTGGGATCGTGGGATCCCACGATAGGTAGCATGTAATGCTAATTTGAACAATCACAAAGTTATTCAGAATTGGATCTTATGAAGTATCGTTTGTATTTTATGCGATGCGCATCATGGTGTGGTAAAGTGATGGTAATGACGCCTGTTTTGGCCAACTAACTCGACCGAGTTGTATAACCAATCCTCAAAGAAGTTGACAGATGAGATGATCTTTGGACACTCATCTCATGCATCATTAATGAAATTAGGGTTTTGAAGAGTGCGTAGGCATCACTCTTGACTTGGTCGCTCAAGCATGGGATACGACTTTAGTCGGGCCGAGCCATGCATGCGTGTAGACGTCATGATGGTGTGAGGCGCCTATACCCCATTACCTCTCGAAAGTATGATCCGGGTCACTTTCAATTCATCCGGTGAAGTTGAGTGGCTCGAGATCGATTTGTGACAGAAAACCCCGCAAGAGCCACACGTCACGCCACTTCAGGCAAATGCCCCAAGACGACTAATCTTGGTCGATCTTGGCCGATTGGCCTCGGCGTGAAGGTGGTAGGCTGGTGTTCACGCCTATACCCGAATATCCCATAAAAACGTGGATCTCGAGCCATCAAATCGTCCCAAGCCAAGTTGAGCGGTCGAGATCTGTTTGTAGTTTTGGGAGGTGTGACCACGCTAGTTTGGGGCTATGCTTGGATTAGGGGCCAGGCATGATATGCCTCGTCAGCCGGACGGTGAGGGAATGGGGATGGGGTCCACCCGTTGGTCATCTTTGGTATGACCGGGACACCTTAATCCAATCTTGGACCCTCCATTAGCTCCGAGAAGATGGACGCTCGTGATGCTCAAACCCCACCCCTGATTTCCGGATTTCAAAGCCGTAAGTCACCTTGTTTGGGCGCATTTAATTTGTTACGACCAATCATGGTTAGTCTTACCGTTAGTCAAGTATGTAGGCGGCCCTTGGTGATTGTGTTGACATGCTCCGGGCCCTTTGAGTTCAAGACTGCGCCCCCTCCATCTATACCCGCAAGATGGATGGTTGAGATCAAGCTTTGCGACACATGCTAATATGCCGCAAACCCTAATTTAGGTTTTCCGTCCATATTGCTTAGTATGAATGTTTTTTGGCAAGTAAGCCAATGGCCTACCATCACGGGTCGGCGGTGGGTATTCCATACAGCTTGGGTGATGGAATTGATCCAGGTCATCGATCATGCTTGTGGAGTTGGATGATCGTGATCATATCCGATCGATCGGTGGTCACGGATGCTCAATCGGCTAGTATGACACACCGAGAGGCTCAATCGGGCTAGTATAATACACCGAGAGTCGGCCATGACGGCGTATTTCGTACATGGTTTTCGTTATAATGTTGGAGGTTCGTGTTGCTTTCTGTAAGAGTAACACCTCGATTAAATCATGCCGCACCGATAATGAAGTCTGAGAAATACAAATTGATTGCGCATTAATTAATAATGCTAGAAATTCACAGTGGTATATGGGATTGTTCTTTACATGCTCCATCCTAGATGAATTTCATGTATTCACGGAATGGGATTGTTGCCACATGCTCCATCCTTGGTGAATTAAGTGAGGGAGTATCCAACACTTATTAATGGCTTTATCTTTTACAAGATGTCAGCGCATAATTTTTCTGGTTTTACAATTTTAACCTTAAACGAAAATCCACCATCAACGGTTTAAGAGCATCATGTTTCTTCTTGAGATACTTCCTAATTTCGGCATCGTTCACAAGCAACACAAAAGGCATGACTATCTTTGAACATCGATGGACAATATAAACCACTCTGTGCAAGATCTTTGTAGCGATTTTCTTGGCGCTAAAATGGCCTCCACATGCATGGTCATGACAAAGAGATGACATCTCTTTGTTCAAAATTGGGGACACATCTCCTAATGAGTTGTGGTCAGGGCGGTATTTAAACAAGTATGGGTCATCCCAAAAAAATATTTCACTTCACCAAGAATTTAGAACGGTCTTGTTTAGATGCATTCTACCAGTAACAAGGTAGTTAACAATATCAGCAAACCAAGGCATTTCAGACACAAGCATCAATTGTTCATCAGGGAATGATTCTTTAATAAGAAAAGATTCATCAACAGATTCAACATTAAACCTAGACAAGTGATCAGCATTAACATTTTCTTACCCTTTCTTATCTCGAATTTCGAGATTGAACTCTTGTAACAAGAGTATCCATCGAATAGACGAGCTTTAGCATCTTTTTGACAAACGAGGATATTTCAATGCAGCATGGTCAGAATATATTATGACTTTAGATCCTATCAAATAAGATCTAAACTTATCCAATGCAAACACAACAGCTAGTAATTCTTTCTCAGTGGTGGAATAATTCAGTTGAGCATTATTAAGTGTTTTACTAGCATAGTAGATCACATGCATAAGGGAGTTTGTCTACTCGATGGCCTAAAACAGCTCCTATAGCATAGTCAGACGCATCATACATAATTTCAAATGGTAAGGTCCAGTCGGGTGGTCTGACTATAGGGTCAGATGTGAGAAGAGCTTTCAATTTCTCCCATGCTTCCTTACAAGCATCATCAAAGACAAATGCAACATCTTTTGCAAGAAGACTACACAAGGGTCTTGAAATCTTACTAAAATATTTGATAAATCGTCAGTAAAAACCGGTATGGCACAAGAATGACCTTATCTCCCTCACAGAGCGAGGTTGAGGCAAGTGTTGAATGAGATCAACTTTAGCTTTATCTACTTCTATGCCTTTTTCGTAAAATGATATGCCCTAGAACGATGCCTGAGTTAAACATGAAATGACATTTTTCCCAATTCAAAACCAAATTTTCCTTACATCGAACCAGCACAAGAGTAAGATGATGCAAACATTCATCAAAAGAAGACCCAAAGACAGAAAAATAATCCATGAAAATTTCAAGAAACTTATCTACCATGTCAGAAAAGATGCTCATTATGCAACGTTGAAAACTAGCGGGTGCATTAAACAACCCAAAAGGCATACGACGATAAGCAAACGTTCCATAAGGAAAGGTAAATGTGGTCTTTGGTTGTTCTTCGGGTGCTATGTGAATTTGGTTATAACCCGAATGGCCATCTAAGAAACAATAGTGACTATGTCTTGACAACCTTTCTAACATTTGGTCAATTAAGGGAAAAGGAAAGTGGTATTTCTTTGTTATTGTGTTCAACTTCCTATAGTCAATACAAACTCGCCACCCTGTGGTTACACGAGTGGGGACTAGCTCATTCATTTCATTTTGAACTACAGTAATGCCAGGACTTTTGGGTACAACTTGAATAGGGTGACCCATCGGCTATCTCGGAATTGGGTATATGATACCCACATCAAGCAAATTTCAGAATCTCACCTTTAACAACATCTCTCATGTTCAAGTTAAGTCTCCTTTGCATTTCCCTAGATGGTTTAGTATTTTCTTTAAGATTTATGTGATGTATGCAAATTGTGGAACTTATACCTTTAAAGTCTGAGATGGTCCAACCTAAGGCCTCTTTATGTTCATTAAGAATTTCTAACAGTTTATTCTCCTGTTATGTTTCTAAAACATGATGCAATAATCACAGCAAAGTATCGGGGAGAACCTAAGAAAGCATACTTCGAGTATCGTGCAAAGGTTTCAAATCAAGCTTAGGTGGTTCGACAAGAGATGGGGCAGATTTGGAATCTTTTGCCCTGATACTCTAAGTATGCTTTACTTGGTAGGTCTGTAAACAAAGCCTACGACTATGTCAAACGCAAGTGCACAGCGTACGTATTGGAGACATAGCAAATACGGTGCCGATCCTACGTAAAACAAGGTGGGTGTAGAGTTGATTCTAAGGTTTTTACTAAACTCATTCAAATGTGAAGTAACAAAAAGAGTTGTTTTGGGTGTCGATACGACACGATGTTTGGTAGTAATCAAATAGTAAAGCATATTGTAAACAAAGGGCTAGAGAGCATTAGGGGCATTTGAATTCACCTCTTAATCCTATGTTAAGGCAATACTTATTCAAATTTTATTCTTGTTTCTTTCCGGAGAAGAATACAATGGATGATTTATCAACTATTCTCACTAACTCACCCCTAGTATAAGTTGTATTCTTACAAAGCATAACCGATCATAGGTTCATTTGTTCAAAAAGCTAGCTAATCCTTCCTACATCAATTAAAGCATGTATCTTCCTCCAAAGAGGTCTCAAATGGACCGACTTATCAACCAATGTCACTAACTCACCCCAAGTATTAGATGTCTTCTTACAGTACAACTAATCACAGGCTAATTCGATCCATTAGCTAAATATCATTCCTAAATTAATGAAGCACAACAAGAACAACAATATGAACATGAATTATCTTAACACATGATTAAGGGTTTCATCTAAACCTAGCAGTTAATTTAGAACATTGTTGATACATGAAATATAATAACCCTTAATGGTGTAAGAATGCCTTTAAAAGAGGGGTTAAGATCAGGTCCAACAAGAAAAGACTCATAGGGAAAGAAGGACAAAGAAGGGATTAATAAATAAGGGAGAGGAGGTTATGCCAAAGAATGACATTAGAAGTAATTAAGAAGGTTTAGGACATGTGTCATGGTGACATAAAAAGAGGGGCTTTTAGGATAACCTATATAAAAGAGGACAAGGTACA
Organism: Papaver armeniacum; assembly: GCA_023531295.1. Lineage (NCBI taxonomy): Eukaryota > Viridiplantae > Streptophyta > Magnoliopsida > Ranunculales > Papaveraceae > Papaver > Papaver armeniacum. The sequence continues at coordinate 2,772 of JAJJWW010018445.1, read as the reverse complement.
ATGGAAAGGAAACTCTCTCTCTTGCTATTCTTGGTATTATGAGGTCATTTAGTGTGGCTAGGACGGTAAAACCTAAACACCTAATTCACCCTCAACATTTGGCGACCACAACCGGAGGCTCGTCCTAGCCCACCATGACACACCCAAAGGCGCCAGCTCAGGGCACAATATGAAACCAAGCGGCCAACGGCCTATCAACCTCGACGAGGTAACAATGGAGGAAAAATGACAGTGAAGAAGAAACAAGTCCTAGGCGTTATCAAGCAATTCGGCGAACCTTGGATCCCCAAAGCCGAGGCGGCAACAACACAAGGAAAGAAGACTTGAACCGGCTCGGGCGCAATAGTTCAATTATCAAAACCCACGTCATCGACCTTGCAAATCATGCAAGAAGAATTGAACGACGCTTGCACATGAGGCAAGAGATGGAAGAATGGATAGCACAAGCGGTGATGGCGGGACAACACGCCCCCGAAAAAAGTAGCAAAAAGCGGAGAACACAAAGGCAAAAAGACAACAACGATGGCACAAGAAGAAATGGCAAAATACTTGGAACAAAACTATCATGTGGTCCAAACAAGACAATCACCGCCCCGCGTAAGTAGCGCCCATATACCCTCGCTTACATCCTAGAATATCAATACCCCCGAAGATTACACCTCCAAAGTTTAAAGCATATGACGGACATGGAAATACGCGAGAACATCTTAGCCGATTCTTATCAATGAATGGCACAAAGCGGCTGATGAAAAATTGTGCCTAAAAAAATTTCCCAAATTGCTAACAGGCACGACATTCATTTGGTACGACAACTTGAAGGAGGAGAGCATGGACTCCTGGCAAACATGTTCGCACTCTTCCTCGGGAAATTTTACTCGGCCAAAAGGAAAATCACGGCGATAGATCTAAGCAAAAGTGGACAGCGAATGGGAGAGGAGACGGGAAAGTACATTTTGCGGTTCCGACGCTTAGCACTGGACTGCCACGAAGATATCAATGAGGAGGCGTTCGTCGACATTTGTGTACTGTTGAATGATCCTGTGAAGCTTTCAAAGGAGTTTGATTAATTTCATATTTAGGACTTTCGTCGAGCTATAAGAGGCGAAGGAGAGAATCTCTAATCGCATAGAAGAGACACCTACGGACTCTACTTGGCGCACCATGGTTAGCGCTCGTGTCCGAAACTCCACGCAATGTAAGGTCGAACACCACAAGGAAAAGAGAGACCAATACCAAACCGACGGCATGAACCAAGGAAGGAACGGAGGAAGTAGGCGCGACTCAAAACCACCACCCCCTCTTCCCTACGGCAAAGTGCGGCACGATTAAACTACTAAACAATGGGTCAACAAAAGAGAAATCCATTACCCCGACCACCGTAGTATACATCAACAAAACTCGGCCAAGTCCGCCACTATCACCGAAGGATGGGACACCCAACGGAAGAATGCTTTGCCATCCGAGACATGTTCGAATGCAAGCGCGCATATGGGGAACTGAGGCAACAAAACGGAACAATCCAAACACGACCCTTTTCCTCATTGGATTGAAAGAGAGAGAAGGATAATACGAATGATAAGACCGCAAGTTGTAAAACGATTTTTTGTATTTTTAGTAAGAACTTCTCCTTTCGAAATTTGCGATCGGTGTATCCGAAAGGTCTCGGGTATGCCAGGGCGCCCTGGTTGACTAATAATTTTACAAAAAGTCTCGGATCGCCAAAGGCGCGCGATCGGGACCGACAAATTTATAAAAGGTCTCGGGTATGTTAAACGCGCCCGATCGACTGACAAATTTACAAAAAGGTCTCGATATGCCAAAGGCACCCAATCGACTGACAAATTTACAAAGGTCTCGGATACAAAGGCGCCCGATCGACCGACAAATTTACAAAAGTGTCTCAAGGGTATGCCAAAGGCGCCCGATTCTTGACAAATTTACAAAAGGTCTAAAGGACGCCAAACGCTACTTCGATATTTGATAAATTACAAAAAGGTCTCGGATACCCAAAGGCGCCCTGCAATCGACCGACAAATTTATGAAAGTGTTTATGGTGAAAACTACTCTATGAGGAATTTGGTAATTTGGGGTGTGGATGAGGAATGAATTTAAACCTTTAAGCAGATACAGCTGTCAGAGTGAGTGCTTGTGGGTCAAGAGATCAATACGTGCAAGTCAGGCCTAAACGAGAAATGGTCGTTCAGGACTTGTTTAGGTCCACGAGAAGTGAAGGAGATGGGGTTGATCTTAGGGAGGAAGCGAAGAAGGTGTTGAGATTGTGAAGGTGTTGGCTTACTTATGACTTGTAGCAGAAAGATGAGCAAGCTCACGGTTGATGCAAGCGAGCTCAGGTGTTTGAATACGATTTATATTAACACTTGGTTTTTCGTCTTATCGAACTTGTGTTGTTGTTTGAAATAGGGCGGAGAACCTATTTATACAAGTCATTGAGCCTCATTCACGTCTCTCGTGGGAAGTGGAGGAAGTGGAGTGATGGAGTAGTGGAGTTGTGCGTCGACCGGTCTTGCCCACTTCTCCTGTTCATCTCTAACCGTCCATGACTTCTGACACGTTCTTGTGATGGCGCGTTGCACGCTCGCACGCTCTGTAAACCGCTGGACCAATACCCCGGTATGTATCCCCCAGTTTGTGACATGATTGATGTGCGGAATGTGTGGATTGTGGATCCACGAAAGATAGCATGTAATCGTTGAATTGAATAAGCGTGTTATTCGGGAAGTCGACACTTGTGAAGTATCGTGTGTATTTTAT
>JAJJWW010018444.1:0-94600 GCA_023531295.1 Papaver armeniacum | reverse complement strand
TGTGACATAAAACACAACTTTAATATCGTTACTCGACGTTACTCGGTGACTCTAAATTTGGAGTTGCACCATCGTCCAAAGTAACCAAAATCTATTAAGGTAATCAGAAAACTATTTAAGGTAATAAAAATCTATCGGTAATTGGTGAGTCAAAATTTCCATCATGACAAAATTGCCTTGTGGCTCGAAATATGCTTAGTGATTCTAATTCATCTCTCATGAACATGTGACTTCAAATTTGTCACCCTAACCCAAAATTCATTATGTTATCGATTTTGTTATATAACTCTAATATGTCTTGTGAGTTGTGATTCAATAACAGACTTGCAAAAAAGTTTCATGTGATGTGATCAAAAATGTTTCATGACTACATTATTAGAAAAACCATGAGCATCTTCACCCAAAATGGGCCCTTATAACACAAAACTGTAAATTGATAACAATAACAAACAAACTTGGAGAACTCGACACAGTATGATAGAATTTTGAAATATCCAAAACAACTTCAAATTAACAGCGTGCTAGTGATTCATCCAACCCTCAGCCATGGAGCCATTGCCATCCCATACTCTATTTTTAAGATATCAAAGCTACCTTTTCATCCCGCCCTCAACAATGGGAGCCATTGTTGATAAACGCTTCTGTCTTTCAACATTCCCGTGCCAGCCTACAAAAATTCAGTTTGAAAATATAAAATGAAAGATTGTCCTCAAAATACCAGTTCTCGTACTTATTCAAGAAATTATCCAGGGTTTCCAAATTCCACAGGATCTAGTCCCAATTACTGACCACCCTTCAACATTGTGGAGTTTGGAAACCCTCTCCAAAATTTGTTAACCCCTGAACCTTGCACTTATTGTGTACCAATTAGTTAAACTAGTTCAAGCCGTAAATGTTGGTTTACAAAAAGTACATTCTCACTAATTACAGCAAAATAACTTGTGAAAAGAAAGAGAGGGTACGTACCAATAGACATGTCAAATCCATGTTTCTTGAGTTCTCTGTACTCTTGACATAGAGAACATTCTTCACAACAACAATGAACGAAACAATCTGTGCATGGACTCTCCTTCAAGAAATATTGTCCTCTCAATTTTGATCGATAGAAACACGAATACAAACATGAACACCCCGTCACACACATTATCATCATGTACAATGCTCCACTTACTCCGCACGCTATAAAATGACCCCAAAAGATGATCCTTAATTGCTTGCACCAATAATTAAAGAAAATTATATATAGTTCTTAGATTCTAATGAAATGCTTATACTTACAGGTAGAACCTCTATCAACTATCTCAGCAATACGACCGAATGTAACGCATGGGCACCAACATGTTAAACAACCTGTTGGATAACAGAAATTCATGAAGAATTAATCGGATGCGTACTAAATCAAATCATACAACAAATAGTACCATAATGAGTTATTACCGATGGATTAAGTTAACTTACAAGTATGAAAGTCGTCGAAACAATCACATAGACCAGAGGACCAAGGGACCGGATGTTGAAGTTGTTGAAGTTGAGACTGATCAAGTGTTGCAGCAATATTGCCACCATTATCATTACCAGCAGTAGCGTAGTTCGAAAAATGGTTATTCGATGAAGGATTATCCAGTACTACTGGAATTCCTGTTGCTATCGTAAAAGTTGATGATGATGGTTGTGGTGGTGCGGAAGGTTCTGGATACAGTGACGGTGGTGGTGATCCCTTCTCAATCTCATTAAAATCACTTTCGGAGTACATTTTTTCTTTTTGTTAACTGCAGCAGAAGGAAAAGGTTGGTTGGTTCCAGTTATGGTTGGATTTGTTCGAGGGGGCCAATTTAACAAAATGGAAAAGACACGAACCTTTGAAACCAAAAGACACCAACGTCTCTTTGTGCCTAACCGCTTAACTAAATCCTCAAATTTGAACTCAAACTTTTTCTTCAAGTTTCCAAGAAGTGAACGGATATACTGATGATGATCACAAACACTCTTAGCCACGAATTATTAACACCAAAAATAGACATAAACAGCGGTCAAATGCAAGTACTTGTTCCAAATTTACTAATTTTGTACCCTCAACCTTCGCATTATTACTCGTAGCCTCGAGAATTCGACCTGTACATTTCTTCTCCATGTTTCTTCCATTTCCTACCCTGTGCCTATACATCCCTCATTCATGTAAAACTCCCATACCTCGTCGTCCAAATTTTCGTGGACGACGGGTGGGAGGAAAATCACGTAGTCATCTTATTGTAAACCCACCACCGTAATCATGACGTCGGGTTTGTCTTTTCCTACCAATATCCCTGCTCCTACCAAAACCATGCCCTTTCAACTACTAGAGATCAATTTGATTTCTGCGCAAGATCTTGCTCGTGTTGGTAAAGGAATGAAAACATATGCTGTTGCATGGGTTCACCCTGAACGTAAACTATCGACTCGAGTGGATTCTCATGGCCATACCGATCCGACATGGAACGATAAATTTGTATTTCGCGTAGATGATGCTTTCCTTCAATCTGATACATCAGCTGTGATGATTGAAATCTACTCTGTTCGAATGTTTCGTGATGTATGTGTGGGCATTGTACGTGTTCTTGTCGGAAATCTTATTCCTCCGTCTGCACGTAATCAGAATAACTCCGGCATGCGTTTCGTTGCATTGCAAGTACGCCGTCCGTCAGGTCGTCCTCAAGGTATCCTAAACATGGGTGTTGCTCTGTTAGATGGTTCTATGAGAAGTATGCCTCTCTATACCCAACTAAGCGCTTCGGCTGTTGGATATCGAGATCTAATGGGAGAAGAATCACATAGTCCAAACCACCACATCCACCAGAAAGATCATAAAAAAGGTTTCTACATACGCCGCAGTGTGAGCGAGCGTAGATCAGAAGCAACCTTTACTGATCTATTCCCTCAGAAAAATAGAGAGTCGACCGTTCATTCGGAAGCCGGAGAACCACCATTCGCGGAGGTTACAACCACAGGTTCAGTATGGTCGATGTCGGATGTAGGACCTGCCCCATCAGTGGTCGCCGCAGCAATGGCAGAGGAACAACTCTATCCGGTGGCGGAGGGGGCGGGAAGTAATAATAACAATGTTTTGGATGAATGGGAAGCGGAAGCTAGTGTTGAAGGTTTAAAATCAAAATTAGATAGGTGGCGGACGGAATTACCACCTATATATGATCGGAATGCAGGACCATACAACAGAACTGTCAAGCATCGACGGAGACATACAGATGGTGGAAAACTTTTATCATGCTTCGGGGATATGTATGGATTTGAGTGCTCCATTTCTTGTGGCTTAAAACCCAAAGGTAAAGGTAAAGGTAAAAACGGTCGTAATGAAAATTTTGATGATGATGCAACTCAAGTTACTCAATCTTATATGCCATGAATATGGAGCTAGAGAAAGCGATAGGAAGAGCGCGAGGTCGACGATACGATACGGTGGATATAGGAGGAAGAAAATAGAACTGATCACTAAACTCATTATTCTTGCTAATTGAAATGCACATGGGTTCAGCCCTGAATCATCAATTTTGTTTGAATATTTTTTTTCCAGCCTGGAGACCACAAGGTGAAGAACCACACAGGGCATTGATCTTCGCCATTTGAGCCCCATTGAAATATGCAATTGTAGCATGCATTACCCAGCGCTTTGTATTTGTACACTATGATCATGTACTATATTTATAGTGTGTCTCCAAAACATTTATTCTTTTTTTTTTTTTTTTTTTTTTTTTTTTTGTAACTTTGGCGCATTCACATTTTAGCTATGGTAAAATCCAGACTTGGGCTTAGAATTTGGATTGAATCATGCACTTCTAAATTCTTCTTCCTTAACTATTACAACGATTCTTCCTTAGACTAATTCTAATAAAAGGAGTTCAATTAGCTAACCCAATATGAGATTGGTTTTGGATTTTTACATATATATATATAAAATGTTGAATACAGATCAACATTTGATTAATCCCTAGCTATCTTCTTCTTGGTGATCATTTTCTTCATCTAGAAATTTATAAATAGTCAGTTTAGTCGATGCCGAATCCGCATACAGAACGAGCTAGTATAAGCTTGCAAGATAGTACTAGTAGAAACCCCACATGGAATATACGATCAGAAGTTCGAAAAAGACTGTGTTGCTGCTGTTGAACCATATGTAAATCTGTAGTTGTTTGACATGACCCTTCATCGCTGAATAAGTTGATATTCCTGCATGTGTAAAGATTTAATGTTCACAATCAGAACTTATTTATGAGTTGAGACATGCTGCATTGCATTTTTTTTTTCTTTCTACCAAAATAATGTACCAGGGATGCACTTACTGCTCTCGGGGTCGACTTGCCCAAAGCGAACTAAGTGCTCTTAATCGATTATAGTATTCACCAATCGCCAAAAAACTTCGTGCTGCTTGACGGGCTGTTAAAATCCGACGCATTTGATGAAGGGTCTGCTGCCTCAAATTATCAGCCTAAAATATCAAACATGCAGAATAATTTCAGTTAGTACCATTCTTTCGAAGAGATGCGTAATCCGCTTGTAAGCATTAAACTGGCGAGAGGTTCGACTTACTTGGCGAAGAAAGCCTTCTAAATTGGAGAGTTTGCCCAAAGCCATGGCCATATGACCCATAAAGTCAGCAACATTGCCAGGTTCGTGTTGTTGATGAGAGAAGTTGGCAAGAGAAACAGGATTATTACTAACACCAGAAGCATTACTACTATTACCAGTACCACTTGATATGGTTTCTGATAAAGAATACTGAAGCTGTTCAAGTCCCTGTGAAAGAGCTTCTTCTGCTTGTTGTGATGATTCCTGTAAACTGCATATCCCAATTAACTGTTGCTCTGTCAATGGATCCAACTGTGGCATCAATATCTGCACAAAAGTAAAAGAAAATTTAGCTTTCATTTCATGCACCCTGTTAGGAATTTCCCACGTGACAGAAAGAAACCATGCATACATGCAAAAGTGGTTGGCTAAAGGTTGTTGTTATACCTTGAGGAGTTCTGATGGTCGGAAGCCGCCCATCCAGAGGAAGCAACGTTCAGCGGGTGTAGTCCACATTCCGGTAATGAGATGAAAAACATCGGATTTCGTGGCGAGGCTTTTGAGATGAAAGATCTGATCATAGTGAGAGAGGTATCCGTCTAGGAGTATCCTAAGATCATTATCAGATAAGTGAGATTGTAATGCTGTTCTTAGTTCCGCCATATGTTGCTGATCTTCTTCTAACCATCTGGCATATTCCATGTCAAACATTGTTGCATCTGTAAAAATGCCCAACATACAAAGATGATAAATTTCAACAATCTAGTGCAGGCCACAATGCCCCCATGGGGTTATTTTGGTCATTTACAAAAATGTAAATAATTTCCTAAAAGCAAATGTTTACACAGACTGACCAGAAGTCAGATTTCCACCTTGACCACCACCTGCTAAGAATAGGCCCTGAAAAAATTAAAACCAAAGCTGAAAGTAAATTCCAAATCCAAATCTGTACAGTCAAAATTTCATAATAACATTTATGGATTGGCTTCAAGTACCTGTGATCTTGCTCTGTGTAAGTCTTGTTCAAGTTGAGCAAGTTTTATCCTACTGGTTTCAAGCTGTTGTACATATGCCTGCAAAAAGCAAGATTTTTTTTTAAAAAAAAAACACCAAATTTTTGAATATTTCTGGCCAAAAAAGGTTGATTAAATTTTGTGACCCACTTTTTTTCTCAATCTACTTTTTCTTGCTGCTTCTCTATTCTGAGCCAATCTTCTCAATACCTGGAAGAAGAAAAACAATCAAATTCATCAGAAACAGGGGGGGGATCAGATTTGAAGTGAAAATTTAAAATTTGCTTACTTTTGCATCAAGGGGTTTGCTTGAACTTGACCCAGGACCCTTCCTCTGCAAATAATTACATTGGTGGTGTTAGTTTTTGTTTGTATATGTTGGGGATAAACTGAAAGAAATATGATTCTTTCTTTTTCCTACTTTTGATTATTCTCCAAAAGTTAAAACTTTTCAGTTTCCCAGAGTGAATCTTAACAGGGTAATTTTTTTTCAGATTTCAGAATCTTGAACTTAAAAGGGTCTCTGAAAAGTGAATTTTCAGTAGTTTTATCCTTCTTCTTTGGTGATATCTAGAGAAATGTGTTTTTTTTTTTCAGTATAATTCAAAGATAATGTCAGGATTCAGGAAAGACATAATGATTCCAATAGGATTCTAACCAAAAATACTATTCACATTTTTGATTATAAGAGTAATAATCTAGATAAAAGATTGATTTTATTTTTGGAATTTGGATAAAAATTCCCCTAAAAAAAGCTGACAAAAAATCCAATAATTTCATTTTGGAACTTAGTTTGGGAAATGAGTCCATTCAAAGATATGCTTGATATACACAAAATTTCAAATGAGTAATGATTTCCACTTACATGTAAAAACCAACTTTTCTGTGATAATAATTAGATAGAAAGAAAGAAAAAGATCAGAGAAGAGAAAAATAGATACCTTTTCCAATGCTTTTGGCTGTTGTTGATTCTGTACTAGTCCTGTTCCTCCTCCTGCAGCAGCAGCAGAACCAAGTCTAGTACTACCACTGGTGTTGTGGTGGTTTTGATGCAAATCACTGCTTTCCATTTCTACTAGTTGTTTTTGGTGGTCAAGAAATTGATTTGATGACTTTTTACTACTCATGGGAGATTCTGGTTCCAATTGATTATTATTGTATGAAAATGTGTTCTGCCCTGACCCTGAATCATCAGTACTTTCTCCTCCTGATTTTGAACTTCTCTGTAAATTACACAAAACAACAATCAAGCCAAAACCCATGTCCCCAAACCATCAAATTATCACTAATTGATCATCTGAAAACACATTACAGATGAAAAAAGATATGGTCAAAGGGTTCTTCAATGAGTGAGTAGTACTACTTACTCCTTGAGTTGCAGCTGGCTGGAAGCTCATTGGCCATGAAGGAAACATTTCCAGTGTTGCAGCTGGTCTTGCTGTATAAAAAGCTGCAAGAATCAAAAGCAATAAGCAAGACAATCAATTTCTCTTATAGTACAAAGATGATAGACCCAATTTCTCTGTTTTTTTTACAAGTATCAATCAAGAAGAGAGAAGAACTAGTCCAATTTTACAGAATTTATTCTCCTCTCTTTTATTTTCTCTGCAGTTAAGAGTCAGTAAATCATGCTAAGTAGACAGGTTTTCTATCTCACACTATTTCAAATCTTTCTGTTTGTGAATGATTACTTTCCTTGGAAAAGAAAACCTCATCATCATCATGATATCCTCTTTATTCTTTTGTCTCTAGAGTCAGTAGACCAATTCAAACCCCCACCTATAGGCCCCTTTCCTTCCCTCTAATACTCTGTTTTTTTTTTTTTGGAAGTTGGTTATTTGCTTAACTAAATAAACTTAATATAACATGACATTAATGGAATCAAAAAGGACTAGTAGTACTACTTACATTTCTTAGCAGCTTCATGATGATCATCATTTCTGATATTAACTCCTTGAAGAACAATTGCTTCTTCTAGCTCACCAAAATCAAAAGCATGATGATGCTGCTGTTGGTGATGATGATGGTGATGAGACCCTTGTTGTGTACTGAATATATCCGCAAGTACAAAAAAAAAAAAAAAAACATGATGAAAGGAAGAAAATCAAAACCCATGTCAAAAATCATGATAAAACATGAAGAAAAAAAGGATGTGGGAGTTGAAGAAGGAATTACATGAAATTAGTAGATGATGAAGAAGAAGTGTTGAGACCATGTTGCATAGCATAAGCCATATGTTGTTGCTGTTGGTGGTTAGATGATGGGACTGATTCTCCAATTCTATGATTAGCCATGCAAGAATATACTATATAATTTCCAACTTATAAGATCATTCTCTGCAACAAAACAGCAAAAAACATCAGAATCAAGCAACAAAAAAGTTTGAAAATTTTTCTATGTTTTTTGGAAAATCTTAGGAAGTTTTCATCACCTGATGAAGTGAAAGCTTTCTTTTCAAGAGTATGACTTCATGGGTGTGGTGGGTGTCTTTGTATAGCAACTCCTCCTCTTTGAAAGCTCTATTTTTCTATCAATCTCTCTCTAATAAAAGGTAGTTCCCTGAAACCTGATTATTCTGTTAGCTTGTTTTGTCACCCTATGGAGTAAATACTGCCATCAAGATTTGAAACTCATTAATGGCACAGGAGGAGGATCCCCCTTTGAAAATATGTCTCAAAAGTGTCAAGAAAACAAACAAATGTGGGGTCTTGGAGGAGGAACCCACTTTTATAAAAACAAAATAAATAAAAACCACTGCTTGCTGCTTCCAACTCCACTGCCTTGATCAACTCTGATTGCTTCTTTGTATGGGTTTTTTCAGAGGTTTTTAAGATGACAATCAATGAATGAATGAATCAGTTCAACATTCAATGGGTGGATCAGATTTCTTCTTCTCTTCTTCAGTCTTTCATTAATAAAAGAATGGGGGGAGAATTTTGTTTCTTTCTTCATTTCTAGTCATAGTTTTGAGTAAAAGGAGGTGGAAATAATTTCCATATTTAACTATTTAGGATTATGAGAATTTGGATTATTTTTTAGGGCCCTGAAAAAAAGTATTGATTATTGTTATGATTTTTATTATTTTAGAGGTTTTGGTTCATATAACACACACCACCTATAACAATACACAACCAAATCAATACAATAATTTCCCTATTTAATTGCCATTTAATTCAACTAATTTGTAGTTTAATTCTTTTGCAAATGGGGGGTTTTTGTATTAAGTTTGATATGATATGTTTATCTATTAGTTGATGGGTCAACATCCCTTTTTTTCTTGTTTCAATACCTAAAAGTCTAAAATCATGTCACACACACACACCCTTAACCCCCTTCCTCTCATTTGAAAGGCATGAAAACAGGTACAAAAAAAAAACATACCCAAATGAAGGGAATATTTTTTTCTACAAATGGTTTGTGTATGGGTTGGATGATCCATGGCAAAATGGGATTCAAATGTCTTGCATAAGGGGGGTTTTGTTCCCTCATTAGTAAGTGGATGATATCTAAATACAGTGATTCTATACGGCACTAGGGAAAAAAAACGGGAAAAAAAACCGCCTCTCACATCTTTCCGAAATTTTGGGGTCCCTTGTAGGCCCCATCCCTCGGGAGTTTAGCAGGGGCCACATGTAATGAGTCTGGCGGTTTTTTCATGGTTTTTTTCACTCGGTCTATCAAGACTTTCGATCGAAATACCACAGTTAGTTCATTATCATGTAATGCTAATTAGCATGATTGCTATATGCGTACATCGATATTGTTAATGCCGTTCAGGATTATTTTGTTTTATACAGATCGATACTAGCTTTTAGCGGCAGTGGCTAATTGGTTTACATTTTGTTCTTGTAGTTGATTCTCGTTCATTTCCCCTACCTCCCTCATTGTGCTTTTGGAGAGGGAAAGGAGTATGACTGGTTTGTTAAGAGGGGTCCAAGGTGGAGATGGATACGGTTATGGAAGTAGATGTCCCAAATCTTGCTTTTTGAGGAAAATATTAAGCATTAGTATTACAAAAAGTTTATGATAAACACTTTATATCCTTAACGTCTTTGGATTAATAACACTATCATTGATAAAAGGTTAATAATTGTGTGGCACTATGTACAGTTGGGCATAGCATACTGATTTATTTTGATGGTTTTCGTTATCAACTCTAATTTGTAATTGAGATGTTATAATTGGCAATCTGATATTCATTTTCACCTCTCTTTTTTTGTAAATTGGATGTCACTTTTATTAAATATATGAATGATTTGCATTTTCTAGCAAAAAAAAATAATAATAAAATCAATTGATTTCCCTTTCTTATGCAAACATGGAGTATCTTATTCTTTTTAATCTTTAAATTATTGTCGTGTCTTTCGTGCCCTTTTTACGAGCCATCTTATTTTTCTTTTTTCGTGGAAATACAAAAAAAATAAAGGGAAAAAAAAGATCCAGCGAGCAAAATTAAATACAAGTGATTGGTATTGTTTAAGAAATGATTCAGAAACTGATAATGAGATTATAAAAAGGTGTTTGGCAGGCAGAACTAAGAATTTAAAAAACTAATTCCAAAGGTGTATACAAGCACACTATGAAAACCGGACCAAACAAGCACACTATGTATACATAGTGTGTATACAAGCACACTATGTATACAAGCACACTATGTGCAGTAAATACTGCTCAACAAATGTCAAAAATGAAGATGAAATTGTGGCACAGTGGTAAAGTCGTTAGATGATGATGTTCCTGACCAGTGGGAGATCTTTTTTTTCTTCGGAAAATGGGTCATTTGTCCAAAAAAATTTAGAACACGGTTCAAATGGACGAGTAAAAAATTTTATGGGTGAAATGGACAAAAAAAAAAATAGCAAGGATGAAACTGGATTCATCCTGGCTTAAACTTAAAAAATAGCAAGGATGAAACTGGATGCATCCTGTGTAAAATAGAAATAAGAAAAAATATTTGAAAATGGACAGGATGAAACTGGTTACATCCTGCCTATTTTTAAATTTTTGTCCATTTAAACAAAATATCTAAATCAATCGTCCTTTTCACCCAGGAAATTTTGATTTTGGTCTTTTTAACCAATTTTGTGTTTTTTCTTTTCCTAGCTACCTGGACTTGTAAGTAGAAAACTTCTTTGATGTTTTAAACCTTAATATATCTTTGAGGAGGGATCCCCTCACACTTTTATTATCACACTATCTTACACATTAAGCGTTATTTTTGTGAACAAAAACCAAACCGTAACGGATTTGAAGTTAATATTTTGGGGATATGTTTCTCTTACCAAGTTCTACGTACCTACCAAAAATGAGCGTATTCCGAGACATATAACACCACCATCTACTACTTTGAAAATGAGCCGTTGAAAATCAACGGATTTCTGTTCGTCGAAATTAAGACCGGTAGATTGTGAGGTTTCATATTTCGGAATGTGCTCATTTTTGGTAGGCATGTAGAACTTGGTAAGAGGAACATATCCCCAAAATATTAGCTTCAAATCCATTACGGTTTGGTTTTTATTTGCGAAATGACGCCCAACGTGTGAGATAGTGTGATAATAAAAGTGTGAGGGGATCCTCCCTCTTAAAGGGCTTTAACCTTTTAAAAAAAAAAAAAAAGACAAACGTGAGAAAAAACAAAAAATTAAAAATCAAATAACACAAATTCACAATTTTCAAAATAACAATTTTAGATAGATATCAGAAAAACCGATTTCAAAATTTATCTCACAAACATAACAAGTAGGTCCCCCTTTATACCCCACGAAACTAGCAGGGGATTCCATTATTCATGAGTGTCAGTTTATTTTGATGTTTTGCTCGTCGGTTTGTTTTCAAAACGCCAATTTGCTCTAAATATGAATCTCGAGATATTTTGTCTTATGGATCTTAATACACCCTCAAGTAAACTGCTAAGCAGCTACGAACTATATATATATATAATCTTGGTTTTTAAAACAACATGGATGTTCATTAGAAAGATTCAAACATCATTTGGGGGCTAAAAATGGGAGTGTATGGTTTAGTAGGTACTTTATTGCAATTTTCCGATAATTATGAAGAGCCGTACCCAAACTTATTGATAACTAAAAGACTTTTGGTGTTATATCTAGGAAACCACAAAGTAAGCTGCCAAGGAAGTTAGGCATCAAGACAATGTCCATTACTAAAAATTGTTACACACATTTGGCTTTTATTGGGAGGAAAAGAAGATAAGAGTCATAGAATTTTGAAAGAGTTCATGGACCCATGATCATCTACTGGACTCCTACTACTACCTTACAAAGATAAAATATATGTGCCCCTTAAAAATTCCTTTCATCTACTACCCAATAGTTGTAAGGCATATGTCTTCTTGTACCCGTTATTCCTTTGATTTCTTCTCAACAATGATTGGCTAGAAAGAACAAATCTTAGAATCAAATAATAAAAAAAATGGCCGGTTAAGTTATTCTTATTCTATACTAATAAAGTTTCTAATAACAACAGCTTAAGGAAATTTACTCATAATTGTCTCATGATTATGAAGTTTGGATTTGAATCGGTGTTGACCAGGTTACTCGAGTTTAACTTTGTTTTTGATTTACTTTTTTTGACTTTGAAGGATCAAGATCAATATAATTTGTAAAAATTGATTGAATAACTTATTTTGTGAAATTTGGCGAGGATCATGTCGATATGAAATTTATATGTCGTTAAATGTTGATCAACTTATTGCTTGTCTCTAATATAAGCACTTATTGTAATGCAAAAATGTATTATATTGTATGCTAATTTTTTATTATTAGAAGCAAAAAGGATGATTAAAGTCATAAAAGGGAGAGAATATTGGCCCTTGACCTTTCATTATTAAGAAAGATCACACTTTGACTTTGTACAAATTACACCCTTAGATCCTTAAATTGACTTATTCATCCAAGTCAAGATTAATTAAGCCTTAAACCAAGTTAATATTCCTATTTCTCGTTAAATCCAGTGAATATCATAAATATATTACCAGCCCCATTTCAAGACTGAAAGCAACTTCAATACTGAAACTAAGCAAACATCTTGATCGTAAGAAGTTATTTTTTATTGTGTCGACAATTGACAATGTTTGAAAGAACTAGACTTGATCATAAAACCAAGTTTGAATGTATCTTAATCGTGATTTACTATATAATATATTTAAGTATCGTATTATGTTAATTAATTAACCATTTGATTAGATCCTGCCAAGCTAATTGAGTACAAGGAAGTAGTTCAGAAGTCGTTCAACATTTTTCTAATTTTGTTTTTTCAAGTTTAATATTCTACGAAAATTAGAAATTCTCTGTAGTGATTCATGCATGCTGATTGGTTTCCCATACAACAGGTAGGTGTTGAAATCTGAATAATGCTTATTTTTTAGATTTAGTTTAATAAGCAGACTTATTTTTTTATTCAGTAAATCTTATCCGTCTGGAAATAAAAATGATTAAAGAAAATTCAGCAAAAAAAATTATAAAGTTCAGACCAAATTTATGGAACCTAATTTGATATGTAAATGGTTCTGACCACCTAATTTGGGCCAGGTACATGATCCCGATATGGAGTTAACTCAGTCTTATGCCTCAGATGGCTAGAACGAGTTAGAAACCAGTCCAAAACCAGGATTAAAAGTGGAGGTAAACAAAGTAAAATGTCTGCAATGCCAAATAAGATAAAGATTTTCATCAAATTGACTAGCAAAAGTGAAATAAGAATGAAAAAACTATTCATAAACCCCCTAACATCGAGGAGAAGAACAATCATCATCAAAACCTTAAAAATTAGTTTGTCACTATATTCTGATCATGTGGAGGTTTTGGCCATAAATGAGTAAAGTTGCTGATGCAGCTAACAAAACTATAACAACATGGATGACCTAATAGAATCATCCCAATGTGATCCATATCATAAATAAACATGGTCTTGTTAGACTTTTCTTAATTTCTTCACCACACATAAAAGACAAGGGTCCCACACTGCATAACAAACACTGTCTTCCAGTATCGATAAGCACTATAAACATTCAGATGACAAGAGTACTTCCTAACATAAAATGAATCCGCAAAAAATAAAGCTAACATTTCTTAGAATTAACAGTTTGCGAGTACATGTCAATATCGGACATCAAGGCTTAACGCGATATCTAGACATGATTTCAGCAGTGCCATATCCTTGACTGTGCAGAATTCTCACTAATGGCATCCTCATCGATTTTTCCTTCTATTGTTCACTTTCAAACAAGTATAAAGACATAACTATTTTTATAAAAAGCTGGCAACATTATCCTTCATATCTAGGTGTGTAATAGCACGTAGTTTACAAAAGATTGACACGTGTACCACATAAACATCCGTCAAAAATACGCATACAGAAGAAAAAAGAATCAACGAAATCTACACTATCAGTATTGGTATAATGAACATGAATCTTCAAAATGCTACTACACGCGTTTGTGTTTACTAACTCAATAGAGCTACACCATCGATATATACCTTTGCAGTCAAACGTTTATTTCAGCAACTGCCTCATGTTGATTTGGGCTTAGTAAATAGAGACAGGTGGGATTTTCAACAACTTTATTTACCTCTATCATGTTAGTTATGATGATTGTTGACGAGGGCTTACTTAGCAGCTCCACTGTTACTTGTTGTCATAAATGATTCTCCACATCCACACTGACCTTTGGAGTTTGGATTTTTAAACACAAATTCAGACCTACATAAGGACCACATAAAGAACAAAGTTATACAGCATAACATATATATTCAACCTGTCAATCCTACACCTATTGACACTTATGTTGGACAGTCGGCGGCTGCAGATCTACATCATAGCCATAAAATCAGACAGCCGTACACCATAACCATAAAATTAGACAGTCTAATGTTCAATATCATAGACTTATGGAAAACCTTAGCTTGACAAGCAGAAAATAAAATAAGAAGCTTCCATTAGGTGATGCTCAGAAAGTTCAGATCAACCAAATGAACAAAATCAATTAGCATGCGACCTAATGTGTTCATATCATCTTGACCATGCAAGTTAAGATTCAGTTACTAGGTTGAATTGAATGAACATCAAAAAACAAAATCCTAACTACGTCCCCTCCCTCATGACTTTTTAGATTTTTATCTCAACACAAAGTAAGAAATGAATACTGTCGCTGCCTTTTTTTAATCATCCAGGTGTAAGCAGATAGCAAGAAGAAGTAACATGAAGAAACAGGATCACTACAAATGTGTACTTATCGTAGGTAGACACGTATCATAGGCAGAACTTGTTGAATTCATAGATAAGAAGCAATAACATGACTAGATTTCGTACCTGAGTGTGGTGTCTATAAAATCCATTTCGGTTCCTAAAACATGCATTTGTGCCTTTGAATCGATCAATATCTTTACACCCTTCTCCTCCACCTCTTCATCATACTTACCTTTCTCATCTGCAGCAATTGAACATGTAGATGCATTAGGAGCTAGCTCAGGTTTTCAATTTTCTGAGCCATGATAGTTGATTTAAAAGAATATAGATTTCAGACAACGGCAACTGAGGGAATACAAATGAAGTTTCTATAGTCATTTTAACCTTGTCCCTTCTAGCAAAGAAAATTGTTAGTCATTCATAAGATACAAATCTCATCAAATCAGATAAGCCACTCACAACCTAGAAAGAAACTATACTGAAAATACTCTAGGATCCAAAATGGAGCATCCCTACACTTAAAAAACAAATGGATGGGGATCTGATTGCATGATCCTGAAAAAACCGTCAAATTAACAATTAAGCAAGTGCGTAATTTTAGCGATTTCCTGCAGTACCAGTAAAATCAGGGTGAGTAAATTCTCATAGCCCCCAATTAAAACCCACAACCCCCAATTAAGTGAGGTAAAAAAAAACTCTTGCTCTGGTAAATTTTTACCTTTTCTTTTTGTTTCTAATTTTTTGTTGTAGACAGCCATTATGATGAATTCTATGTTTAAGAACATGCTGTGAAGAAGCACTTTGCATACACATGACATTAGCAGCAGTTTAATGTCTTCATAAAATCCCTCTATTCAAATTGTTGCACTACTATGTGAACCAAGCTATAAAAAGGGTTGAAATCTGATTCTCAACAAAACAACACTCGTGGTTTTGTTTACGTTGAATGTGCAGGGATTGGTATAGTTACTAATTTCATAGTTGACTTGATGGCTGTTATTAGGGCTTTAGAGTGGGCAGTTCAGAAACATTGGCAGAAGGCAGTAGTGCAATCTGATTCTCTACTGATCATACAGGCCTTCAAAGGCAGTAGTGCAATCTGATTCCTTGGATATCCTGGACCAGATGGAATAGATGCAGCCATGCTATTGGGTTACAGTTTAGACACAGCTACAGGGGAGATAAATTTTGCAGCTGATAAGCTTGCAACAAAAGTCAGGTTTAAGGAGTGGTTGTAAGCGTAGATTTGAGTCTAGGCCTGATTTTTTGAGTAGTGTAAATGAATCCTTCTGGTTTCATTTGAATTTTTATTTGTAATTTGGTGGTTCTTTCGTCTGTTAATCAAATCTTTTTTTAAAAGGGATTGTAAAAAGATTTCTGATCTTTTTCAGTATCCTAAAACTCGTAACAAATCTACATTGCCTCGGATAAAGTACTCCCAAATCAAATATCAATCCAGAACACAAAAAATTAGTGGAAACAACTAAAACTGAGCCAGTTTCCTACAGCTATCAGATGTTTGAGTTTGCATTAGCCTTATACACATAATGTGATCGATTCGTTTAAGAAATTCGATGTTCCAATTTACCAAGGGCAAGACACTCTCTTCTCTTTATCCAATTTAATGGAAATCGCCAAGTATGAGCTAGCCATAAGGTGCTGTTTAGTCTCACACATTCTAGTACTCTGATCAATAATTTTATAAACTACATTACGCAAGCTTATCTGTGTCCTCTACTCATATTTAAGGATTTCATCCATCATATTCATCAAGCCGAACTGGCAAATAACTGGAAGGTGCTGGTCAGCCAAATTCATATATGCGGCTTTGTACGTTTTCACAATAATCAATGAATATTTCGTGTATTTTCTTCATTTTGTATGCTATCCCTGCCATCCAAACCTAGATAGCCACAGACTCACTAATTCTCATAAATTCCAACTCATAACCCCGATTCTTCCGAAATTCGTGACTGCAAAACCCTAATAAATTCTAATTTGATTAAAAAAAAAAAAAATAACTTATACCAATTCATCGCAATCAACCAATAAAACCCAAAACCAAAAATACAAAATAATTGTCTACACAGAGAGAAAGACAAGATTGTTACCAGCGTAATTTAGGACATAGCTTAATCCATTACACCCTCGAGATTTCACGCCAAGCTTAAGAAATTGACGTTGTCTTTGTTGCAGAAGATGCCGTATTCTATCAGCTGCAGCATCTGTTAATGTCACTGCTGGTTTGCTTGCTGCTATTCTCATTTTCTTCGCCGCTGCTGTACTCATATTCTTCACCGCTGCTGCTATCATCGACGATGCCATCTCTCTCTAAAAACCAGACCTCTCCGATGGGAAGAACTTTCTTTAATCTGGTACGAAAAGGGTATTTCCTTGGGAAAATGAAGACAAAGTAAAATCCATCACGACAAGGGTATTTATGTAAATAAACGCATCCGGAAAAGGGTATTTGTGTAAATCCACTTGCAATTATCATTCTTGTCTGCATTGTTCACCTACTTCTCACTCTCTCAATCTCTCTCGCTAGACTGCTGGAGCTTCTTCTTCTTGTGTTGATGGCGAGAGAGATGAGAATCATGAGAATGAAGTCGTTCATGATTTTCTTAGTGATTTTTGTGATTTTGGTTGGGAATGGAGAAAGTTCATTAGATAATCATGTGTATGGTTTTGGAGATCATGTACCTTTGTTTGCCAATAAGATTGGTCCATTGAATAATCCAAGGTTAGTTTTAACCTTCTTTTTACTTCTATTATTACAATGTCTACTTATCATTGCATTTCTTTGATCATTTATTGAGATTTTGAATTCATTTTGTTTGTTTCATTTTGGTCAAACCTATAAATAGTTTAAGTGTTTGTAATTTGTTCTGTAGAAATTAGGGTTTCTCTTTGTTCTGAAATTGTAAGAGTTCAATTGAATCTTTGGTAAGCATTGATTAGTGTTGAGTGGCTCTTAACAATATAAAAAATGCAAGGATTATTGATAAACATTTGCAAGAAGCTTAAGGTTTTTGAGCTTCAGTAGCATATTACTTTTTTTACTGTTATTGAGATTTATAAGTAGTAATTTTGATTTTGATGTCCTTGCAGTGAGACATACCAGTTCTTCGACTTGCCGTTCTGCAGTCCAGGTTAGGTTCTTATAACTTCAGTTTAACTGTGGTTTTGGGTGATTTGTGATTGGTCACTTGGGAGGCGCATAATGCTCATATAATGTTTGGTGTTAGTTGTTATCCAGTTAAAACACATTAGTGACCCTGGAAACTGCTGCTATCAGTTGATTTGTTCCAGCTATCATGTTGAGCATTGTGGTTGTCTGAAATGCTTGTATATTTCTACTTTATCTTGTACCATAAATTGTCGATGACGAAATTAAAGTAAAGTAACTGATAAAAGTCAAGGATCTTCTTGTTTGCTGTGAACTTGAGATGTGCTGCGTCAGCCAGAGTTAATCTATTCTAATGAACACCCATATAATGAGCGTGTCTCTTGTATGATTATCTACGGGTTTAATCAGTTCTTATCCCAGAGTGTTTGCAACCTAAAAAAAAAATCTTAACTATCATCTCTTGATTTGCAGATACCATAATCCCACAGAAGGAGTCTCTTGGGGAGGTATTAAATGGTGATCGTTTGACCAACTCCCCATATGAACTGAGGTTTAGGGAGAACAAAGATATGGTTACCCTTTGCAAGAAGCGGCTGACAAGATATGATGTCTCCCAGTTTAGGGATGCCGTCAAGAATGAATTTTATTTCCAGATGTACTATGACGATCTTCCGTTGTGGGCTTTTATAGGGAAAGTTGAAGAACAGTCATGGATCTCTAATGTTACAGGACACCGGTATTATCTCTTTAAACATGTTGATTTTGATGTTCTTTACAATGAGAACCAGGTGATAGAAGTGCGTGCTTTCAGTAACCCAAATTATGCTGTGGATATAACCGACAATGTGGAAACTGAAGTTCAGTTCACTTATTCAGTTTTGTGGAATGCAACATCAAAACAGTTTCGGAACCGGATGGACAAGTATTCACGATCTTCGTTACTTCCAGAGCACTTACAGGTTCATTGGTTCTCAGTCATTAATTCAGTTGCTATTGTGGCACTCTTAACAGGGTTTCTTCTTACACTGTTTTTGCGGACCCTCAAGAATGATATTATGAGGTACTGCATTCTCCATGTTGATGTATGTATCAGTGAAATCTTATGATCACTAGTCTGATATTTATCAACCATCTTCAGATATTCTGGGGGAGATGAAGAAGCAGACATGGAGGAAGTTGGCTGGAAGCACCTTCACGGGGATGTGTTTAGATATCCTCCACGAGCATCCTTGTTATGTGCAATCCTAGGTTCTGGTACACAGCTTTTGACCCTGTAAGTTATCCAAATGGCTGTTCTTACATTACTTTTGATATGTTAATATGTGATTGTATAAGCTTATGCAATGAAAATAAGAAGAAGTGGCTGATTTTGATAGTTGATAATCATACTTACTGCCCGTGGGTTATGTTGGTTGAGGAATGTTCTATCGAACCTGAGTTATACAGTAAACACAAACATTGCAAAACCACAAGAAAACATATTAGGTACCATAGGGGTGGACATTATTACCCTCTGGTGGATCCTCACTTCTTGATTTTGTAGACACATGTGTGTCTGACTATCATATGCCGGGACCCGAATGTTGACAATATTGCCGTTGATGCCATGATTTAGAGATATCTCTTCCAATTTGCTAATAGTACAAGTATTAACCACAGGATTTACTTTTTTATTTTGTTTGGCAGAGTTTTCTTCATTTTCATTCTGGCGTTTGTTGGTGTTCTTTATCCTTTCGCCCATGGAGCGCTCTTTTCTTCACTTGTTGTGATTTATGCTCTCACAGCTGTGGTTGCTGGGCACACTGCTGCTTCATTTCACTCTCAGCTGGCAGGAGCAGAATGGGTATTTGAGTGTTTCTAAAACTTCACATTTGTCCATTCATTTTTATCTTTCTGTTAAAATCTTTCTCATCCTTACGTTGCAGACAAGAAGTGTTCTTTTGACCGGCATCTTATTCCTTGGTCCTGTGCTTGTGATCTTCTCTATCCTGAATACAGTTGCCATATCTTATAGGGCCACATCTGCACTTCCATTTGGCACCATGGTGGTCATTTTTCTAATATGGGCCCTCATCACAATTCCCTTGCTCATCTTGGGAGGAATCATTGGGTTTACTTTCAGATCTGAATTCCAAGCACCTTGTGCAACCAAGAGAGTGCCGTCAGAAATCCCTCAATTAGTATGGTACAGGAGGGCCCCTGCACAAATGTTTTTAGGAGGTCTCCTACCATTTAGTGCCATCTTCATCGAGTTGCACTACATATTTACAAGCTTGTGGGGCCATAAGATCTACACTATACACAGCATTTTATTCATCACATTCATAATCCTCATCATCCTCACTGGAATCTTAACCGCTGGGCTGACATACTTTCAACTTTCTGCGGAGGACCATAAATGGTGGTGGAGGTACTCACTATAATTTCAAATTTCAACTGGTTCTTGATGCGTTGCAGTATTATAGTTTTTTTCTTTTTGATTACCGAGTCTCCAAAAACTATTAGTGCTTAACTGTATGACATTATTCTTTATTTGTTTCTTGTTTGCAGATCAATTTTCTGTGGGGGGTCTGCTTCAATATTCATGTACTGTTATAGCATTTACTTCTATAACCAGTCAAGCATGAGTGGCTTCTTGCAATTCTCCTTCTTTTTCGGCTACAATGCTTGTATATGCTATGCTTTCTTCCTGATTCTTGGTACCGTCGGTTTTCGTGCTTCGTTGCTGTTTGTTCGCCATATTTACCATGCAGTCAAGCTGGAGTAGTTGTTCCACTGCAAGTTCTTATGGAACTGAACCGAATTCCTGACTTCTAATTCTCCATTGCGACAATCAAATAGTTAACCTTTTAGGCATACAAATCGTATTGAATATTTACATATTTCATTTCAGATTTTATAAGACATAACAAGTGGCCGCCTTAAAAAAAACTTGATTTGTTGTTGATATTTTTACCTAAAACTACAGTCTAACTTTGATAAATGAATAATTTTCTTCGATTCTGACTTGGACAAAGGGGTTAAATGAATAACCTCATTAACGATTTTTTTTTTTTAATCCTTAAAGGCCCTATAAAAATATAAACGAGTAATCATTAAATTTCATACAAAAGATATATATTGTCTATGAAAATAAACCAAAATGCTTTATGTAAACAATAATGATATGAAGTTATTTCTTCCCAAATATGCATCTAAAGTTTTTATTTTTTTTGAATCAAGGAAGGTTATATTAAAGATGAAAAAAAGAGCTATAAAACCTGGAAACAATTCAACACTCTTAAAAGAGCAAAACTGTTTCTCTATTAAACAAAATCTGATTTACGGTGAAATCTTTAGAAACATCTTTCTCAAAACACCAAAGAATAATCGTTTGTTTGATATTTAGGCAAACTTCTTCAAAAAGCAATTTCCTTCCTCCAAAAGTCCTATCATTCCTTGTCTTCCAGAGATGCCATAAAATTGCATAAATCAACTTCTCCCAAACTTCTTTGCTTCTGCCTTTAAGAACAACACCCTTCCAATACATAAATAGGTCCATCATTGTAGCTGGAACTATCCAATTCACATTACAAGCCTTCACAAAATACTCCAAACTTCTTTTGCAAGATCACATCGAATAAAAATATGATATGTTGTCTCATATTCCTTATTACATAAGCTACATACTGTATTCTGAATATGCATCTAAAGTTGATTGCATTTTCCTTCCACCTAAACCAAAATATTTCTAATATTTGTTTCTTTTAGTTGTTGTCACTATCACTGATTCAAAACTATTGTCATATTTTAGTAATAACACGATAGTTTTATCGTCCATATGTGATTCATAATTGTGTCATTCTCTTTATGATATTTCAAAGGATGTTCAATATCTATCATATTTTTATAGCGTAAGTTAGAAATGACATCAGTTAATTCTTGAAAAACCTTTTTCTAATCGATCAACCTCTAGTTCGGAAATATTAAAACAATATATGTAAAAGTCTAAATATACTCTCTAAACTAGTATAACACGCATGCGCGATGCGTCTGCCATTCCGTTGTCAAAAATAATCAAACCTTTGGTAAAATGCTATACCACAAAATGTTGGTATTTATAATGAAATTAACATACCAAAGCGATTAATTTACTTGATAAATAGACTCAATAGGACTGCCGGGACGTGAAGGCATTATTGAACCCATCTGGGAGTTGTTGGAGTTGACGTCCTCCTTTGGATGGCTTGGATGTTTGCAATTTCAAAAACACAGAAAGAAGGTCCGACGGATACATAAAGTTTATTGTATTGCACCATCCCAAGCTCCCTTTGCCTCAAATGACACCACCACTATCTTTTCCAAGAAGGTGATGGTGAGAGGCCTAAATCAGTGCTTGCCCTGTTTTGATGCATAATGAAGACAAACAATATCAGCATTCATATCAACAGAGGCATGAGATTGGTATTATAAACAACGCTGTCTAGGACTGACGACGTTCTGTAGTTCATTCCTTTGTGCTGATATAGATTAGATGATCGTCGGTAAAGCAACCAATGTATTTTATAGGCATACATGCCACCAAAATGTTGTTGGTTATGCCCAGGCTAAAAAATCACTCAAAGGAACAATTCTATAAGTCTAAATACTCGCATCTGTATAGTCTAGGCGCACGCACGATGGCTCCGTTCCAACTAACACGTGACTATGTATGCCCAGCGCAGTCCTACATGCAGGTTTATCGACGTCAAATGATAACGCTGAAAGTGAAAGCACTTTCAGTCTTTGAAATATTTCAGCAACCATAGAATTGTGTTCCCAACAAACAAACAAAAATGTAATTGTACTGACAACATTTTAGGAATCTAAGATCAAGTTAGGGCAAGTAAAAGTAATGCAAGTCACCACCAATAGTTTGATGACCATCAACCTATAATAAGATTTACATGTAATTAAGAAAAAAAACTCAATTTTTTACAACAACAAATCTCTTTGTTGTTCCCGTTCATTGTCAACTTCCATGCTAAGCTGAGCTTGTATTCTCAGACTTCGACGAACTGGACTCCCATTGTACAATTATTTTGGACAACTCAGATTATTCAAAGCTACATCATCAGTAAAACTCTACATCATACTGTTTACTTAGATGTACAATTTCCTAATGCTGAAGGTAATGATTCTCCTAGCTAGCAAATTCCAATCTAACCAAAGATACTGACTGAAGTTCACAAAGAGAACATAAATTCCTCCAATGAACTTGTTGAATCCTAATCATAAATTAGTGAAATGCAATTTAGAATTCTGAGATAAATGTTTGGGATTTCAACAGAAAATGAATTTGGAAAAAAAATTCAGCAGATAAGATTCAAAGAAGGGTGGTTAGAAATTGAAATTCATAAAATTCTGAACTATGGGTTCAAACGATTCAAACATTATCCAAATTCAAAAATCTAACTAATCAATTGTGTAAAATTCGTAAGCACAACAAAACAAATTAGGGTTAGGCAGTGTAGTCAAAATCTCTCTCCAAGGCCTATTACTCCCCGAGTAATCGCTACAGGCTATATGACCGAGGCGATTTTCGATTCCAAGCCATTTCTAATCTTTAGCGATTAAGGAGGACGATTTTGCCGATTTGGACCGATTTTTGAGCAAAACGAGTTAACGGTTTTTCCGAGTTGTCCTTGCATGCGCTAAAATAAAAAAAGAAAAACTTCGTAACCCCTCAGATGGGAGTTATCAAATATAAAAACCTCTAAATAAATGATAAATATGTCAGTATAACAATATTACACACTCAATTACATGATAATTTTAAAATTTTAATTTTAATTAGGTACAAATCATGACTTATGAGCAGCAATATATAAGTTTCTAATAAATAGATTCCAAGTATTAGACCGAGTTTTAGCGATTTCCAAGTCCGAGTTTATTGCTCCTCGCTCCAAGCTCCCCGACCGAGTAGGACCGACGAATGCTTTCGACTACTTTGGGGTTAGGGTTCTTTATGATTTGTTACGTTAAATAGAAACCTAATGGTATGTACTTACAGTTAATTCCTCCTCCTTCTTTTGGTTCTCCTCTTCTTCACCTCGTGTAGCAAAGCACATCCGTCGCATCTCATCACCACCACCTCGATTAGAGACTTCTTCTTCACCTCGGGTACCACCATATCCCTCAGTATCTCGTCACCACGGCTTCCATTACAAATTTCTTCAGAAATTGAAGTAAGAAGAACGATAACAGAACCTGGTTGAAGTTTTGATGGGATCAAAACCTCAAAGTTGCAAATCTAAATCAACTGTTTTTCGTCTGTTCTCAAGACGAAGAAGAAGCGTACTGGGAAAAGACTGGAAGCCCTTTCTGTAATTGTACCCATGAGTATTTCCAAATTTATGCGACTTACCAACTACCACTGATTTCTAAGGAAGAATAGTTTTGTAATTCCGAGGTGTCCGGACCAAATTGGGGTCGTACCAAAAATAGGTGTTTTCTTTATATTAGTATAAGATAAGATAAGATAAGATAAGATAAGATAAGATAAATAGCCTTGTTAAACGGATATTTTTTTCCCGGTCCCAAGAGCATTCATTTACGGAGGTTAGGATGTAGCATCTAACAATTTTAAAAATTAATTTTCTATAACTGATGTGGTCGGTATTTGGTGACAGTGTGTTTTCCTTTCGAGTTCCTTTCAAACTAGAATTAGCGTTTTCCTTTCGCTTATGAAGGCCTGTGAAAGCAAGAATGCATCAATTGTAATACGATTTAAGAGGGAAGACTTGTCTGTAACTCTAGAAGAAATCTCCCTATTTCTGAGCAAATGTGTTGGATTCGAAGATTTCATCTTGAAGAAGGGATATGAAGTTTTAGATGGAGGACGATAATGAATACAATTCCAAGAAGTTTTTGTGGCTGAAACAGGTTCCTCCAAAGGTTAGCTTCATGCTTTGAGTAAACTTTCATAATTCTCTTCCACTATTTCTATGCTACACCATCCAGGCATTACACCCCAAAGTAAGAGCTGAAAATGCGGAGGTCTAACAACCACACCCAACAATTCGTTTGGCAATCTGAGAGGACTTAATCCAATACACTTTCTAGAGAATCAACTAGACAGACAGACTCAATCTAGATTAAAGTATATCAAAGAGTTTAATATCTCTAACTCTTAATTCAATCCGAATCAGCAAATAGAAATCTGCGAGCCTGATTGAATATAAGAGGAGTTACTTGTACGGTACCAAAGACCAATGTTCAAGTGTCAATCAATGTAAATCAACAACCAAAGGTTGGATATTCTAATTGATTGATCTTAACGCACAACCTGTGATATTTCAATTATATAACAAAATATAATGCGGAAAAGAAATAACACGAGACAATGTAAATTTGTTAATGAGGAAACCGCAAATGCGAGAAAAACCCCGGGACTTAGTCCAGATTGAACACCACACTGTATTAAGCCGCTACAGCCTACTACCAATTAACTTCGGACTGGACTGCAGGTGAACCCTAATCAATCTCACACTGTTTCGAGGTACAATTGCGCTCCTTACGTCTCTGATCCCAGCAAGATACTACGCACTTGATTCCCTTATCTGATCTCACTCACAACTAAGAGTTCCTATGACCCAAAGTAAAAGACTTGATAGACAAATCTGTCTCACACAGAAAAGTCTATACACTAGTGGAAAATGGATTTTTAACCACTTCCTGGGTTTTAATAAAACGACTTCCTTGGGCTTGTGGTAACTATAAGAGTTGTGAAAAACAGTGGTATTTTTAATAAAAATTAAACTTGTCTCTGCCACAGTCGTTATACTAGAGGGTATTTTTGTGAATAACTAGTACTCTCTAATAAAGTATAACAACTACTGTTGGAGCAACTAGTTTCTATAGCCCCTAAGTTTCATGCGATAGTACTTACCTACCTTTCTCTCTTCGATTTCTTATCTCGTTCACGGGCCGAGATCCCCTTCTTCTTCCACGAGATAATATTCGCTTCTTCGTTTTTATCCTCACAAATTATATCCCCAAATCATAAACTCTTTTCTTTTATCAACAGTTCAATTTTAACAAAGTTTATTATTATTGTGTTCACATCTTGAAATTCAATAAAATCTCGAAGAACCCTAGAATAGAATCCAACTTTTTTTCTCAATAAGTTCAAAATCAAAGTTAGAAATCAAAGACAAACCTCTATTCTGGAAGTTCATTGTCACAAATCATAGCTTTATTAAAACCCCTATCTCAAAATCAGAACGCATTTATGGATAGAAATCAAACGTTGTAACTCTGGATCTAGTTTTTTTTCTCCTGAAATCGTCAGGGTAATATCAATCTTGTTCTTGTTTGATAAATTTGATATACTTTTTGTATTATTAACGATTTAATTTCACTTTATTTTCTCTCGTTTTTGTTTTTGCAGTAAGGTGGGTTGAAGATCTCTTCTCCTAGTGTAAGAAACCCCTAAATCTACTATTGAATATCCTCTTACTCATTGGTAATAATAATCTCAAAAGGCCTTTACTCTATTTGATTGTTTGTGTTTGTTTTTAATATTTGAAAACCTTGATATAGTTTTGTATTAGTGAAGCTTTGAGTGCTGAAGATCGAACAAATCTTTTTGCTGATCTTAAGGTAGTACTTGTTTTGTAGATTTGAGTTTCTTGGGTTTTTTAATTTTGTTTTTGAATAAAGGGTTTTGATTTGATTTGGGGTTTTTGTTGTTTTTGTTGCTTCAGGATAAGCTAATGTCATTGCTTCCATTATCAATTTAAAGCATCAAATTTTGGTTAGCATCCACCAGAACTAAACCAGTATTAACGATTTCGGAAGTTCGAATTAATGATTTTATTTGTCTTATGGATAATTAGCTTGGTTCGTTTAAGTTTCATAATTTGAAATGGTATATGCGGCCAAGCACTTTGTTTTTTGTTGTTGCTAAGTGTGCAGCTACCGTAAGTTCTATATTGGCTTATGATTCACTTCTAATGGTTTAATGTTTTCTCTCAAATGATCAACTAGACTGTATATGATTTATGAGACTCTGTTCGAACTCTTCAAGACATGTTACCAAAAGAAGAGGTGCTTCTATGCTTGCGCTTTGCTTACATATGTTTTCAATTTTACTTAGATGTGATGATTAAGGATTTTAATTCAGTTTTGCGATGATGTGCAGGAGAATAAGAAACGGAAGGGGAAGAACAAATGGCGGCAGACTTATAGCTTAACTAGTAAAAGGGCTTGTACTAATTCATTTTATTTATGTGATGATTAGGGCTCATTCATGTAATTATTACCCTGTGTTGAAACTGCAGAATGTGCAAACTCTGTTGTACCTGCATACATACCCATTATAGAAAAAAGGAAAGATACACCATTCACCGAACGAGAATGAAGAATGGCAAAGAATTAATTGCGGAGGGGACGATATGTAGAATTCAACTTGGTAACCATACTAACTGCTTTCGTACCCTTCTCTGAAAATTTTATGCAAACAATACAAACAAATCACTGTAACAAGTTTTAGCTTGGTATCTGATTAACACTATTGAGTTGAATGTGTGATAGGTTTATGATCGTGGTACAACATTCGGACTGAAGACGGGAGGCAGAATTGAGAGCATTCTCGCTTCCCTCCCACTTACAACACGATGGGAATATGACCATGTATGTGAAATTCATGTACAAATTCAGTCGTATATTTACTACTTAGTTAGTCAAAGTAGTTTACAAACCCTTTTTCATAGAGAATAATGGAAACTGCTAAATGCATGTCTCCCTGTTTTTTTTTTTGCATTTTTTCAATTTTTTTCCGAAGGGTTTCGTCTCTGCTGTGCTCCTGTCATGCGAGATTATTGGAGTGCAGAGACAGGTTGTAAAATAGAGTGAGAGGGAGTGAAATTGTTGTAGTTTATCGCAAAGTTAATTAGGTTGGTTGTATTTATTTTTCCTAAGTCATTCATGTCTTTAGCTTAAGTAGGTGCATAAAATTATCCATTTGGGTTTCTCTAGTTATCATGTATTCATGTTATTGTTCGTATTGTGGTTGGTTTAGGTTTTTCAGTAATGGGTTTTCTTAATTTTTGTGTAAGGTATACTGCTTACTACAACCTTGGAATATTATTAGTCCACCTTATTGGCATTTGTTACCTTTTGACATACATTCTTACGGTTTATTAGTAATCTGTTATCTGACTTGTTTGGAAAGATGTGTCTGTCTCGTCAATTTTGAAAAGCATATGAAAGATTTGATATGCAAATGCATCACCAGTATGCAGGGTTCTCTTTGTGATGTTCTACTTATTCTAGTAACATGTGTATCTTCAGTTTTGAAGTACCTGTGGTTTAAGTCAATTATTGTAATGTTAACTATGACTAACACACTTTGATGATGGTTTTTTCCAGTTGTTGTTCTATTCACCTTATGCTACCCTTCAAAATGGGGTGTTCTCCAGTTTCGAGTTTTAAAAGTATTTTGAAGATGGGGAGTTCCGATCCACCAATCAACACCTTAGGGTAAGTTTTGCCACTTGTATTGTTCATATAAAGTTTTGTTGTCTTGCACTCTAGGAAACGAGAGTACAAAAGATATGTATTATGTTGTCTAACTTATTACTTGTTTTGGTTCATATGTTTGCCCCTGTTCTCTGCTAGAACAAGAGCTTTGATCATGTGTAAGTGGATTATTTTTATTATTAAGGTTTTTATTGGTACTACTTTCTTAGTACAAATGATTTGTCCTGTGTGTCTCTACTGGAGGAGTAAGTACTGTATTGTAAACTTGAAATGCATAGGAATGGATTTAATCACATCATGCACTTGAACTTCTAGTTTAGAAAGTAATTGAACCATAAGACTATGGGAGGAATAAACAATTGTAGTGTTATGCTCTTGCGGTTTATCATCTTAACTCATCAGAACTAAAAATTCTGTTTCACTTTTGTTTGTATGATTTTTGGAAATAACTACCAGTTCTGTTGGAAAAATGAAACTTTATCTGCAGAACCTAAGTAGTTATATTGTTGTTCAAACTTTAAACTCAGAACATCTTCTGATGTCACTTGGGTATAATGTAGTCCCCTTCCATGCTATGTTACAGAGGAATCTCCATTCAGTATGACTATGTGGGTGACTTTAGAGTAACTATGCTGTCACTTGGGTATAATGTAGTCCCCTTCGATGCTACGTTACAGAGGAATCTCCATTCATGATGACTATGTGGGTGACTTTAGAGTAACTATGCAATATGACTTGTTATGTTTTTATTTCCAGTCACCATAGGGGCTCCTAAGGCTGAGAATAATTTGACTGCCTTTATTATCCTCTAGTTTGTCTTTTGGCTAGATGAAACCAACTTTGTTCTTGCATGATACTCATTCTAATGGTGTTCACTCCTGATGCATTTTCTTGTTGGTTTGTGTATTTTATAGTGATTTCTCCAATTTAGTTCCTATTAGTTTTGACTTGATAAAATCTGCCAAAGTGAGTCAAATTCCCTGACTTAGCTCAAACAATCATGTTATATTTATCCTAATGGTTCTTACTTTGTAGATGCAAGGAATGCAAATGGTGAGATTTAATCACAAGAAAGTACTACGTACATCAAGCATCTCTTATTTCTGATGTACTCATTGGTGTCAGCATCTTCCTCTAGTAAAAGAAGCAGCATCAAAAGGATTTATGTGATATTTTTTAGGTAGTCTTGTAGTTTTATCATAGTTTTTTCAAATTTGAATCACGAGTGATTCTAGTTTGTTGAAGTTGTATAATAATTTTGGATTTTTATATAATGTTGATTACAATTCTTGTTTGGTTCTATATATTTGGTCTACTTGGTTCTGGTTTCTGATTCAGTTGAATCAGCTTCAGATTCACCTGAATCAAATCCTTTTTTTTGTAAATATAATCGAATTAAACTACTGTGACTGTCAGTGTTATCGATTGACTGTTAAAAGAAGTAGTTTTTTAAAAGGATTCAACGTTTGCGAGACACAGTCGTTTTGGAAAAAACCACTTCAAAATTAGAGCTGATGAACACAGTCGTTTTTTCCGATATTACCTCTCGTCCTGACAGTGGTTTAACTTCCATTTTCCACTAGTGATAGGATTGAATAAATCTGTCTCCTGCAGAAATACCCAAGAGTTTTTGTTCCGTCTTTTGATAAATCAAGGTGAAAAGGAACCAATTGATAAATCGGACTTATATTCCCGAATAACAGCCTAGTATTATCAATCACCTCACAATAAACTTAATCGACTAGCGAAACCAGTTATTGTGGAATCACAAACGATGAGACGAAGTTTGTTTGTGATTACTTTTCTATCTTTCCTATCGGAGATATAAAATCTCGAGCCAATTATTTCAATTGCACTCAACACGGTAGAAATAGCAAGATAAGATCACGTAACTACAAAGATAATAGTTGAGTCTGGCTTCACAATCCCAATGAAGTCTTCAAGTCGTTAACCTACAGGGTCTCGAGAATAAATCTAAGGTTAAAGGAGAATCGACTCTAGTTATGCAACTAGTAACACACAGGAGGTGTGGGGATTACCTTTCCAAGTTGCTAGAGTTCTCTTTTATATAGTTTTCAAATCAGGGTTTGCAATTTAAGTTACTTTGGTAACAAAGCATTCAATAATCACCGTTAGATGAAAAACCTGATTCAACCAAGCTAATATCTTTCAACCGTTAGATCGAACTTAGCTTGTTACACACAAATGAAATGTACCCTCATTTAGGTTTATGTAACCGTACCTTAACGTGTACACCAGGTTGGTTCACAAATAGTTAATCGAGGTTAGCCATATGATTACTCTCATATCAACCTTATTCATCTTAACCATAACTAGTTCAAATGACTCAAATGAAACTAGTTAAGAGTTGTTCAATTGTTTAGAAAACACAATTGAAATCAAATCGGTTTGATTCACTTGAATCAATCATGAACATTGTAGCCATGGTTTGCAAAGATTGCATTCCTTATGATTTAAATTTTAAGTCCATGAACTGACCGACTTGACAAAGTAACCAGCTTAAGTATGAGTACGGGTATGCGTACTTAAGCAACCGGTTTTGAGTTTGTTAAGTTTCCAAACTCAGCAGAAATTTTCGGTTCAAAAACTTCTGCCAGTATGCATACGGGTACGCATACTTAAGGTGACTAGTTAAGAGTTTTGCCAAAACCAAACTCAGCAAAAATTCTCGGTTTCGAGAACTTCGGCCAGTATGCGTACATGTACGCGTACTTAACCTGTCTCCTTCACCAATTTCGTATACACATATGCATACTCTTGGCTCCCGGTTTATGGACTTATACACTAATATGCGAACACATTATATATGCTTATATCCAAAGATGGTTACATCATCAACTCTTTATTTCAATCATTGAAACATTCATCTATAATGACAATAGCCTTTTTCACACACTATTAGCATCAAAGCAATTTTCAAGATATTGAAATAATCATTGTTGAAACATTCCAAGCCTACATCAAATGATTGTATCACACAAACCATGTAAGATGTTACTCGGCAATTTTCTCATGATATAAGATGAACTTGGTCGAAGCTAAAGGTTACCAACACATATTTCGAGAAATATGTAAGCGAGATATACTCAGCACGAAATATCAAATGTGTATAAAGAAAACTATATCGTAACACGACTTATGTCTCAATGTAGGAGATAGTAGAAATAGACTTTCCAAGTGATAGATAAGTTCAAGTCTCCACATACCTTTTGTCGAAGAAGTTCCACAAACTCCCCTTAGTAGTTCTTTGTCTTCAAGAGATGAACGTCGACAGATTTAAGCTCAACTACACTATCAATGTCCAAGTCCGAGACATCTACAAATAGGCTAGAAATCAAGACTTATAGTTTTGATCACTAACATTGACAAACATGCTTGAGATAGCAACACATGCGAGTTCGAGCGAGCAATGCTCTAACAATCTCCCTCTTTGTCAATTTTAGTGACAAAACTATCAATACATATGAATTACAAAAAAGATAAACAATGTAGTTTCTTATCCACATGCTTGATCTCCTTGGCATCTTCAACGCGACTCGAAATCTTCGTCACTTCCAAGTACTCCATGATCCTAAAGGTTGTAAGTTCAGCATCACAGTTGTTGAAGATCCGTAGCTATAACAATGAGAATACAAAATGCTCTTAATCATTGTTGTACAGTGTCATAGTATTATTACACATCATCAAAGTTCAATTTTATCACAACTTTGACAATAACACTATGGTGATATGCATCACTCCCCCTTAGTCAATACATATCTTAACATGAAAACCACTCCCACTTACATAATGATCCGTAAACCATATGTATTTGTAGTGTGAACTACACATTAATTCTCCCCTTTTTTGTCAAAAAAATTGGCAAAGGTACGAAAATTAGTGGGATCCTAATAAAATTTCCACGGAGATACATCATGACCAAAAGGTGTATTAACATACCAACAAATTTAGATGCAATCATAAAGCCGAAGCTAAATGCATTCATCAAGGAGTTAATAAATATACAAGATAACCCCTAAAAATTCCACAGCCGCACTCCCCACAAAGATTTGGCAATTAAGCATAAGTTCAAAATGAACTCTCCCCCATAAAATGTCATCCCCGAAGGAACAACAAAGGCGACCTTACTTTCACAAGAAAAGAAGGATTTCTTTGGACAACCAAATCACATTAAAACATGAATTTGTATCCACAAAATTCAATTGAAATAACCACAAGAGAACCCATAGTTAGTTCAATCGAAAAAATAACAACCAAATTAATCACAAGAAAACCCATGATTAATTCAATTGGAATACACAACCAAATTAACCACAAAAGCGATCAATTTAATTGGTCATGCTCAACATAAGAGAAACTTACGGAGCAACAACTAAAATAATCAAAAGAGAATGATTAATTTAGTTGATCATGTTCGACATAGGGAACCTTACAGAGCAACAACTAAGTTAATCATAAGAGAATGATCAACTCAGTCGATTTTGCTCAACATAAGAAACCTTATGGAACAACACAAAGATATGCACAAAGATTGTGGATCGGAGATCGACCAATACTGCGGAATAAACAAGGATTCATTCTATTTTCCATCACTATTTGCACAATGACATATAATAGACTTATTCCTTGTACACAAAAGTTTTATCCTTTATTTTTATCAAAACATGACATAAAAGGCTTTAACTTTTGTAATGCCAAAAGTTCATTCTATCTTCCATCAATACATTCATATCGACATAATAGAGATAACTTTTGAACAAGTATGGGATAGTCACAGGTTCACGAACGCAAAAAACATATCCCATAACAATTTTCAATATATAAAATCATAAAGATTAAAATTCCAAAAATCATCTTCCAAAAACTTAGAATTTAAATAAATAAATCTAAAAACAATGAAGATGAAAATCGTTGGACATAGCTATGTGTACTCACAATAATGGCTATTCCAAACCCTAGTTATTCTTCTAAGAACACAAAAAGAAGATTTACTAGACAAAATTAAAAAACAACTCTAAAAACAAAGAGCAATCACAAGCGATAATCAGAGTTCCGGAACGGAATCTTCACTGATTCCAAGATATTCAAGCTTGTGACAGACAGATTTGACAGCATCTTCAGACACAGTATTGAGATGATCCTTAAGACGTGTCTTCATTAAAGCGAGTTCGATATTGAACTTTATCAATTCGGTTCTCAACCCATCTAGCTCTTTTAGAGTGTTAACTAGTGAAATCTTTGCATCGTTAAAATTTTCAATAAAGTTTTGGACAACTTCATTATAAATCTCTTCATCATCCTCAACATCTGAGAAGTTTTCAGGAGATTGAGCGGATGTGTCATCAATTTCTACCAGAGTCCCTTTCTCCTCTTCTTTGAGATCCAAACCCTTATCAAGAAATCCTCTTGGAAAACTACCAAAACCAGATGGAGAAGCCATTCTTGATGAAGACGCAGCCTGGGTATGCGTACTTTTCAAAACATGGTTTGAAGGGATCCACAAGAACCCAAAAATAGGGTTTCCAAAGACAGTTCGTGACATCAACAAGGATACCTGTACGAACCCGAATATGGACCATTAAACAAATCAAAAGGAGAGGTACTTAATAGATGCAACTGCTTGCTAAAAAAGTCTGCCTATGTTTGGGAACTCACAGATCTTAACTCAAAAAATTGTATTTACCGAACAATTTTTAGAGTGAGAGAAGCAACTTTGTCCTATCAACAATATTTGAAGATTATCAATACAACAACGCATAAATACTTAAGCAGAATTGTTTGACAATGATTGTCCCACTAAGAGCGATAAGAAAGTAGCATAGACAATCAGAGAACCAATTTTTTCCATCAGTATACCTGAATACATCTCACTCTGTCAGGATTTTTAAGGAGAATGAGGTTTCAACCTTGCGATTAATTAGCACAAGTATGAGCCTTGAGCTCATTAAATGAACGTTGTTTCTGGTTAAACCTCTTCTTCCTGGTCTTTGGAGGAAAACCATTATGATGTGAAAAGTTATCATAAAATTTACTATCATCAAAATATGACACATAGTTTTGATTCTTACATGAAGAATTTAGGCCAGAGGGAATTGACAGCCTGTTGATAATTTCTTTATATCCTCCAATTATCGTTTTTAAGTTGTCTTCCATACCTACAATTTTGCTTTCTTCTTCTGGTACCTTTTTCACATCATGAACAACATAATCTCTCTTCTTGACAGAAGGATATCCATGAGTCCTTCTACTTCGAAATGGCTTAGCAAGACTGTTATGTGTTTGAACATTTGAGGAACACATTGAACTGACTTTCCTGGTGGGGTACACAGGGTGAGTACTAAAACCAATTGGTTTAGACATAAGAATGTCAGTTACACCTTTGAGAATTAAATCTAAGGTGTGTTGAAGACGAATAATAGAATTGTCATTCAACTTAGAATTCCTCTTTTGTTTACTTGGTCCTTTTGAATCACAAAAGAGACACACTTTTTGATCACCTGAGTGATTAGATAAAACAGTCTTAACACAATTGTTTGGAGAATTCTTCCTTCTGTGTGATATGGGCTTTCCTTGATTAGGAGAAGATACATGCACATCTTTTTCAACAGAAGGGTTTTTCGGTTTTGCTTTTGAACTTGATTCTCTTACAGTTAAACCAGAAGTAGTTGGTATAGCAGACTCTTTTGAACACTCTTGAATTGAGAGTTTACTTAAGAGATGTTCAATTTTCAAAGCATCCTTTTTGAGATTTACTTCTTGAAAGATCTTTAAACGAGAGTCGCGCTCACTTATCATACCAACTAGAGCATTGACTTTGTGTGTCAACCGGTTGACATTATCAGCCTGGATTCTAACAAGTTTTAGAATCACATCACTCTCTTTAGCTGCATTCCTTTCAACTTCAGATATAGACTCTTCGGTAAGGCAGTCAGGAAAACACTTGTCAATGTTTGTCTGTTTCCTTTGAACACAGGGTTCTTCTATATTCGAGATTGACAAATCTTTCTATTTAATAGAATTTAAGGAAACAAAACATTTATTTCTGGCGATGCGTTTATCAGAGACTATATCTTCCATCCTCAGCTCGCTACAAACACAGACTTATGAGGTCTTTAATGTGTTTGCCTGCTCTGATACCAATTAAAGATGCGGGGGTCTAACAACCACACCCAACAATTCGTTTGGCAATCTGAGAGGACTTAATCCAATACACTTTCTAGAGAATCTACTAGACATTCAGAGTCAATCTAGATTAAAGTATATCAAAGAGTTTAATATCTCTAACTCTTAATTCAATCCGCAATCAACAAATAGAAATCTGCGAGCCTGATTGAATATAAGAGGAGTTACTTGAACGGTACCAAAGACCAATGTTCAAGTGTCAATCAATGTAAATCAACAACCAAAGGTTGGATATTCTAATTGATTTTTCTTAACACACAACCTGTAATATTTCAATTATATAACAAAATATAATGCGGAAAAGAAATAACAAAGACACCAGAATTTTGTTAACGAGGAAACCGCAAATGCAGAAAAACCCCGGGACCTAGTTCAGATTGAACACCACACTGTATTAAGCCGCTACGGACACTAGCCTACTACCAATTAACTTCGGACTGGGCTGTAGTTGAACCTTAATCAATCTCACACGGATTCAAGGTACAGTTGCGCTCCTTACGTCTCTGATCCCAGCAGGATACTAAGCACTTGATTTCCTTAGCTGATCTCACCCACAACTAAGAGTTGCTACGACCCAAAGTCGGAGACTTGATAGACAAATTTGTCTCATACAGAAAGTCTATATGATTGAATAAATCTGTCTCCCACAGAAATACCCAAGAGTTTTTGTTCTGTCTTTTGATAAATCAAGGTGAATAGAAACCAATTGATATATAAACCGGACTTATATTCCCGAAGAACAGCTTAGTATGATCAATCACCTCACGATAAACTTAATCGACTAGCGAAACAAGTTATTGTGGAATCACAAACGATGAGACGAAGTTTGTTTGTGATTACTTTTCTATCTTGCCTATCGGAGATATAAAATCTCGAGCCAATTATTTCAATTGCACTCAACACGATAAAAACATCAAGATCAGATCACGCAACTACAAAGATAATAGTTGCGCCTGGCTTCACAATCCCAATGAAGTCTTCAAGTTGTTAACCTACAGGGTCTCGAGAAGAAATCTAAGGTTAAAGGAGAATCGACTCTAGTTATGCAAATAGTAACACACAGGAGGTGTGGGGATTACCTTTCCCAGTTGCTAGAGTTTTCCTTTATATAGTTTTCAAATCAGGGTTTGCAATTTAAGTTATCTAGGTAACAAAGCATTCAATAATCACCGTTAGATGAAAAACCTGATTCAACCAAGCTAATATCTTTCAACCGTTAGATCGAACTCAGCTTGTTACACACAAATGAAATGTATCCTCATTTAGGTTTATGTAACCGTACCTTAACGTGTACACCAGGTTGGTTCACAAATAGTTAACCGAGGTTAGCCATATGATTACTCTCATATCAACCTTATTCATCTTAACCATAACTAGTTCGAATGACTCAAATGAAACTAGTTAAGAATTGTTTAATTGTTTAGAAAACATAATTGAAATCAAATCGGTTTGATTCACTTGAATCAATCATGAACATTATAGCCATGGTTTGCAAAGATTGCATTCCTTATGATTTAAATTTTAAGTCCATGAACTGACCGACTTGACAAAGTAACCAGCTTAAGTATGCGTACTGGTATGCGTTCTTAAGCAACCGGTTTTGAGTTTGTTAAGTTTCCAAACTCAGCAGAAATTTTTGGTTCAAAAACTTCTGCTAGTATGAATACGTGTACGCATACTTAAAGTGACTAGTTAAGAGTTTTGCCAAAACCAAACTCAGTAAAAATTCTCGGTTTCGAGAACTTCGGCCAGTATGCGTACATGTACGCATACTTAACCTGTCTCCTTCACCAATTTCATATACACACATATGCATACTCTTGGCTCCCGGTTTATGGACTTATACACTAATGTGCGAACACACTACATATGATTATATCCAAAGATGGTTACATCATCAACTCTTTATTTCAATCATTGAAACATTCATCTATAATGACAATAGCCTTTTTCACACACTATTAGCATCAAAGCAATTTTCAAGATATTGAAATAATCATTGTCGAAACATTCCAAGCCTACATCAAATGATTGTATCACACAAACCATCTAAGATGTTACTCGGAAATTTTCTCATGATATAAGATGAACTTGGTCGAAGCGAAAGCTTACCAACACATATTTCGAGAAATATGTAAGCGAGATATACTCAGCTCGAAATCTCAAATGTGTATAAAGAAAACTATATCGTAACATGACTTATGTCTCAATATAGGAGATAGTAGAAATAGACTTTCCAAGTGATAGATAAGTTCAAGTCTCCACATACCTTTTTTCGAAGAAGTTCCACAAACTCCCCTTAGTAGTTCTTCGTCTTCAAGAGATGAACGTCGACAAATTTAAGCTCAACTACACTATCTATGTCCTAGTCCGAGACATCTACAAATAGGCTAGAAATCAAGACTTATAGTTTTGATCACTAACATTGACAAACATGTTGGAGATAGCAACGCATGCGAGTTCGACGGAGCAATGCTCTAACAAGAGCTGCTATTTTTGTCAGAAAGAAGTTGAAACTGCTGATAATCCATATCTAAATTTATGTATATTTCATTTGTGTGTATCAAGATAATACCATCTAACTGTGGAGACTGATTACTTATTTTCTAAGTAGACTTAACTTGAATCTTAAATCAGGAGTTCATCTTACGGTGAATATCAATTGCTTTGTCACTAAGCTATCTTAGCTTTGATTGTAAGCAACCCTGATTTGAAAGCTATATAAGGGAGAACTCTAGCATCTGGGAAACCTAATACCGATACTTATGTGTGTCCTAGTTGCAAACTAGAGTCGATTCTCCTTTAACCTAGATTTTCCAAAACCATTATTAGTTCAATGACTTGAAGACTTCATTTGGAATTCGTGAAGCCAGATCCAACTATTTTCTCTGTAGTTGCGTATTCTGATTTTACTTTTTATATCGTATTAAATTTTATGTTCTCTAAGATTTACTCGAGATTTATCTCTGATAGGTAAGATATAAAAAGTAATCACAACAGTACTACTGCCATTTAATGTGTCATGCCTTTGAAAATGGTTGATCTTAATCCATACACATACACAGTACTAAGTAAGTCACTTAATAATGACGTACTGACCTGACTACAAATGATGAATTCACGCACAAAATGACAAAGAACTTACATCCCTATAATATAGTAGATATATCATGCAATACACTACGAGAGGATAAAACGACGCAAGGCTTAACTTGTGCCACAAACAAAACTGCACGGCATATAAATGACATGGGACTTGATTATCCTTCCTCTGAACTAGTCCAACCTCAATTCTAGAGATTGATTTCACTAATAAGATGAAATTAGACTAGTCCAGGAACATTAATTCCACCAGAAATAGTATCAAACAGTTCATATGCATTTCGAATTATCCACAGGATTTAAAGAGGTTCAAATCCATAATAAGAAATGCTGACATCTCTCTGTGTGTATGCATATGCAATTTCAACATGGATTTGACATATAGACAATGAGATGAATAGAAATCATCGAAACACCATGCTATATCATGCATCTATGATAAGTATATAAATTCAGTTATACTAACCGTTTTTCCCTTGTCAACTTTTCGTTTCATCCAACCAGGCCATGAGTAGCGCATCAATCTCTTAACTCTTGGTTAAAGATTTTCTTATCTCTTGATATACATCGTTTGACATTATTGGGAGCATTCGAAACGGCTGTCTATCTGGATTCTTTCCTTCTAAGTTCTTCAAGTTTTATTTTCTGTTCTAAAACCGTAGGTAAAGCACAGAAACGAGGAAAAAATGATAATCCCAACTTTTGTCTGTTTAAAAACTAAAAGTGTTTATCCTTTAACAGACAGGATGTAACATAAAATTAGAATCCAAATAATTCTGTTGCAATTCTGCAGATAAAACATCTCCCAAAATGACTCATCGATGTTGTAGCTTATTGGTTCCAAGATAACCCGAAAATCTCCTTGGAATCCACGAACGTTCCACCCTCTATTGTCGAAAAATTAATTGTCGAAAACTGTTGGAAAATTGGTAGTAAAACAGGGTGAAGAAAAGAATGTTGTATTAGGGTTCAAGGCTCTTATGAAAGATTCTTTTCGACAATTATTCGACCCTTTCCCAATTTACTTGGCGAGTACAAACAGGTCAATTGAATATTGCCGTCAGGATACTTGAAGCCCCACAACGGTTGTTGGATTCAAAGCTTGTACGACCTTGATCCAACCAAGAACACACTGGTTTTGTTACTGATGATGCTCGTAAGAAATAAAACAGAGAGAGTTGAGATGTTCTTCTTTACTGAATGAAAACAAATCATCTCTACTTATAGGGAACTCATGCCTATTGGAGATGCCTCTTCACTTCCAAAAGACACATAAGGTGTCTAATGGGAATGGTTGTGTCTTTTGTGAACCATCACACCCGTTAGAGGTGCCTCTTGATCTCCAACTAACATCCATTGTGTCTATTCAACACAGGACACTCCCCCATCGTAGTGGCAAACCAAAAACGAAAACCATTTTATTTTCTATGTTATTGAAAATATCCAACAGAAGCTTACAGCTTAACAGAAGTTATGCGATCATTTTCGTTAAGAATTTTAGTAAAATGTCCCAATTCGAGAGTTTTGTGATAACTGAATGTAAATCGGGGAAGATCAAAAAGTTCTCTGATGGTGCAAAATATTTTGATCAGCCCATTCTACAACGTCCATTAGCATCTAACATGGCCTTTTGTCAATTATTTACATCACTACAGAAAATTAAATGCCATCATGAAGTCATTAAATTGTATCAGAAAATGAATTTGATAGGTGTACAACCAGACAATATCACAATTTCAATTCTAATGAATTCTTGTTGCAAATTGAAGTGTGTTGATCACGGATTCTCCTTCTTTGGGCAGATTTTAAAAAGGGGTCTTCATCCAAATGTGGTGACCTACACCACACTTATAAATGGATTGACAAATATTGAGGATATAAAATATGCATTTCATGTGTTCGATGTAATGCTTAAGTCGGGAATTTCACCTAATGTAATTACTTGTAACAACATTATGTGAGGTCCCTGTAAGACAACCATGCATAAAATCAATTGCATTCCTGATGTTGTTTCATACACTCTAATTGTTGACGGCCTTTGTACACAAGGTCGAGTTGATGAAGCACTGATTTTATTCTCTGAACTGCAAAGGGATCTGCAGGTTAAACCAGACACTACTGCTTACAATTCCATGCTGGACGGACTTGGCAATGCAGGAAGGTTGAAGGAGGCAGAGACACTCTTTCGCGAGATGGATAGTAAAGGATATTTTGTGGATGCAGTTACTTATAACTCTCTCATTCATACTCATTGCCTCCATTGTCATAGGGAAGAAGCAATAGGATTCTTGCATGAAATGCTAGAGCGTAAGATTACTCCTGATGTTGTAACTTTTGGTATCTTGATTGATTCGTATTGCAAAGATGGGCAGCTAAAAGAGGCTGTGAAGTTATTTAATTGGATGGTTTCTAGGGGATTGGAAGTGAATGTCATCCACCGTGGGTTACTCATTGATGGGTACTGTAAGAAGGGTATGTTGGATGAAGCCGGTCAGCTCTTTAAGAAGATGAAACAAAGCAGAATTAAACCAGCGATAACTACCTACAACATGATGCTGAGGGGATTATTTCAGGATGGAAGGGTTAGGGCCGCTGAAAGCATGGTTAAATAGATGGAAGAATTAGGTTATAAGCCTAGCACTTGCACATACAGCACCATACTCAATGGGTATTGCAAGAATGGAAACATCGAAAAAGCTATGGAATTCTTCGAGTCCATAAAGACTATATTGCTTGATGTAAACTACTGCTACACTATTCTCATTCAGGCATTGTGTCAAGCTGGGAGCCTCAAACAAGCCAGAATTTTTTTTGATGAAATCCCAACCCCTGATACCGCAGCATACACCACAATGTTGGTGGGTTTGTTTCGTAACAATCTGCCAGCTGAAGCTAACAAATTGATCGCCGCAATGGAAGAGAAGGGATCTTCACTAGGTGCCAGAGCTTATGATGCGATTATCCGCGGTTTTCTTTTAGGGAAGGATACTCCAAAAGCAGTGGAGTTCCTTCGTAAGATGCAGGAAAGAGATCTCTCACCAAGTGATTCTCTGGTTTCATTGCTCGTTAACACTCTGTCTGCAGATGACTTACAAGATCTTTAGACTCTAGTTTGTTTGTTTTCGTTTCTTTTTGTTTGTCGTGTGACTTTTACCTTTTAAGTTAAAGATTCTGGAGGTTCTTGTACAGCAGTCGCTTCTAGATCCTCCACCTTTGTCTTTGCTTGCTCCGCCAGAAGCTGAAGAAGGCAGAGGATCTTGGTGTGTCAGCTATTATTCGTTGAACATTTGGTTGATATTTTCTTGGTTTGGCTTTTCTAGTGAATATTGCGAAAGGTATTTGAGTTTTTGACCTGTTAATTATTACCCTTTTGATACTTGTA
Source organism: Papaver armeniacum (assembly GCA_023531295.1). Taxonomy (NCBI): domain Eukaryota; kingdom Viridiplantae; phylum Streptophyta; class Magnoliopsida; order Ranunculales; family Papaveraceae; genus Papaver; species Papaver armeniacum. The sequence continues at coordinate 52,503 of JAJJWW010018444.1, read as the reverse complement.
TTTGCTGTATTAGCTAGCATCTGATGTCTCTTGTTTGTAATCCTGGATTCTTCCCTTGTTATGATGCTAGACTTGAGCAGCAATTGTTTCCTCCTTATCAAGCTTTTGGCAGCTAAATATGTCTCCGTAAGATTCATTTTCAGTCCAGTATTCTAAATCCTTTTCACCTTATTCCACCACCCCAATCAGTTGCAAGACAGAAGCCCCTATCGGACTCCTCAAAATAAACTGCTGCATAGTGAGTTGATTTCTTTTCCTTTTGAACTTGCCAATTTGTGAAATCATCATAGAATAATATTTTGATACCTAGAAAATCTCTTGATCTATTTACAGCACTATGGAACAGTTCTCTCACATGATGTCTTCTACAGACTAACTAAAAGCTACGTGTATGTGATATTTGTGGAGCATTTTTTAGCGTCTACCACAGGATATTCGAATATGAAGTAGCTTAATTTGAAGTTCCCAGCAGCCTAGCTTCTCGATGGAAAGCTAAAATAAAGAAAAGAAAAAGAAGGCTAGCATATAGGATTTTAAGTACTGCAGCTCTTTGGCCAGGCATATTATACCTAGTTGTCACCAGCCTTTTGGTCCCACTTTCTTATGCAGCCATTTTCTTGCTTGTAGATCTTGTCATTGTTATATGGCCGTTTCCACATTCGAAATGCTTTATTTTTCTAAATAATTTGCAGTTTTCTTTTTTGTGATTTTTTATTGACCCCCCATTCAGCTGATCGTTTTGGAGGAAAGCTTCATTTTGGGTTAAATGCAGAGTTAGCAGAGCTTCAGGTGACATTCATTTTATGCATAAGTTGCTTTCTCTCCTTTTTGTTGGAAATAAATGTCAAGAGTTAAGAAGGGCTGAAATCATGCCTATCTTTAGATGGTTACTTACATGCTTGGTAATTTTACCTTGTTTTACATCGATCAACAGACAAAAATTCGCAATCTGATAGGGATATATAGGAATCATATATAGGATGTTTATTAGAACTCTCCTGGTACTAGAGAGACTGGGGAACAGCCCTTACATGTCTTGACATTAACTAGCAGCTTGCACTTGTCTTTGAATATCACTATCTGAGTCTATCCCCAAAGAGAGTTAGGAAAGAAATCTGTATTCGTACAAGTAGTGGGTGCTGATACATACATATTGCCTGAGGATAGACCGTACTAAAAAGAGACCAGATCTTACGTCCTGAGAAATTTTGCTGAGCATGATGTGTGAAAGTTTATCGAAATTTGTGATACCAATTATCAACAAATATATTCATTCATACTAATTTTACTGCATTGAACCAGATATTTGCATACTGAAACAGTAAGATAGGTTCATTGCGTTGCAACATTGTGAAAAATCTTTGTTGTTTTCTGTTCCTTTGATAGCATAATTCCAAAATGAGCCGAGTATTATTATAGTACCTGTAAAGCTTGTAAGCAACAAAAGTATTTCAGTTTTCTGTCTGGTTTCAGGGAAATGTTTTTTTTTTTTTTTTGCAGGGAACTGGTTTAATACATTGCTAACACCTCACTTTCATCTGAAGGTGCGAGTTGGTCTTTGTATTTCAGTTCCTGTCATCATGTCCTTAAGTAGTAGTGAATTTATCCATATGACTGTGATACTAGAATAAAAATGCTACTAGTATACCCTTTAACGGAAATCATGTAGTGGCAATGGCATTATCTTCATATTAGTAATGGAGTATGATGAGCTATGGGCCTTTGTTCCTTTTTGTCTCGAGGAAGGAGGATTGCTTTTGTCTTTTATCGTTTTTGGCCACTTAATGTCTGGTCAGGCTTGGTGGGGAACTGCGAAGTCTCCGTGGTCAAACAAAAAAGCAATTATTAATTGATACTTGACGTACTTATGACTGTCATTATTCTGAACGTTTGTCCCGGTAAATATTTCTGTACATTTTGTAAATACATTGAACGCACTCTTTTAACTAGAGCAGAGAATTTAGTTTTTCTTAGTAAAACAACAATGCTGCTAATGGGCGCACCCGATTCCACGATAGGGTACCAAAATGTATATAGGGCAAAATAAAAAATCATCTGTCTTATATGTATTTGTTACTCTAGAATCCTGTACCCCTATTAGCAATGTTGGTAAAACAAAGAACCCCATTTTTTAGTTTGTTTTTTTTTTTGATGGGTTAGTACAACGGTTAGTTGTGGCCCCTAAATACTACTAGCAATGTGTGTTTAGTTTTTAACACACAAGTTTTTAGCTCAGGAGACACAACTTTAAAAGTGTCAGAACTAGTCTTCCCACGTGCCCCTTTTCTCTCTCTATCTATCTCCGAAACCCTAACAAATAACTTGTATTCACTCTCTCTCTCAGACTCTGACCGCCATGGCACTGTCTCTAGCACTCGGAAGAAGAGCAAATCTCTGGAAGAAAACTGGGTTACTAGGAAGAGGATTTCTCAGCAGTACTAGTCGCCTGGAAGTTCCATGTAAAGAAGAATTCGAGATGGGAGGTTCTTACTGTGTTAGTTTTGAAACAAGTCCACCTGATCAAGGGATTGTATTGACGATGCAAAAGGATCAATCCTTCTCCAAAGTTTTCTCCACTGTTTCTGCCTCTCCTGTTCTTCCTGAATCTTTGCCCAGCTTAACTGTATGTATTTTTTTTTTTGTTCAAGGTCTAATTTTGCTCAATTACTACTCATTTACACTGAGATACACAGTTCGGTGGTTTTATTGATTGAGTATGCTTGACATTGCATATATGCAATTGAATTGATACATCTAGGAACTGAAACAAAATCTATCTTAACAAATTCCTTGTTTTTATAGTACTGAATTGAGACCATGGTTGCACAAAGGTTGTAACTTTATACTCTTGTTAAATACCACAGACCTCTTACCATTTCAATTAACACGGGGTATGTGTTCAATTTGGTATTTTTGACCTTTAGGCTCTTCGGAGTAAAATTTATCTTCTGATTATCAGTCTAGGCTGTGTCTTTTTTCCCCTTTAAGTCACTATTCAAATTCATCATCTGTTCATCACAATTAATGTAGGCCGTGTATTTTGTTATGCTCAAATTCCGAATTAGCTAAATTGCTCTTTTACTTCTAATCAGTGCATCTCATGGTTTTTTGAAGCTCTAATTTTTGAACCATTCTTACTTCAGTATCTAAGGTTTTTTACACTGCTAAGAATCTAAGATGTGCATTTATTAGCCATGGGATTATTGATTCTTCTCAATTGCATTTTATTAGATAGATTACCAAGGAAAACAGTTTCATTCTAATGACCATGCCGGTACCTGTGGCGGTGTATCCTTCGCGAGGAGGGAGACTGCTCGTATTATTCGTAAACCTATTCAATCGCTTTTTCCAGCACACTTTTCCCATGATATAAAGGTGAGTATTCTCTAGAGATTAGAGACTCCCCCCCCCCTTCTCTCTATATATATAGTTTCGATAACTATTGATTCTGTATAGGTAATGGCAAGAGTTCTCTGTTGCGACGGAGAACAAGATACAGATGTAATGGTTGCCAATGCTACGTCTGCAGCTCTCATGCTGTCTGACATTCCTTGGGGTGGCCCAATTGGGGTTGTACGTATAGCAAGGATACAGGGACAATTTGTTATTAATCCTTCAAGGGATGAGGTATTTGAGTTAATCACCTTTCTTAGCTTTCTGTAGTAATGAACTTTTCAAAACCTTTCTAGCATGTCAATGGCACTTGGTGCTTTGCGGATGTTTTAAGTTTCTCTAGCATATGTATCCAAAGAGAAACTTAAGTTTTCTGTTGTATTGTTACTATTCATCAGCTTCGCTTTTGTGACCTCGACTTGGTTTATGCTTGCACCCGAGATCATGAAACTCTAATGGAAGACATACAAGCTCGTGAGCTGGTTACAAAGAAAGATCGAGAAGAAGCGCTACAGCTAGCACATCGACAGGTGAGTCGTAAGAGTCCTAGTTAGACTTTTGATTGTCATTTTATTCTCATTGATGGATTTTTCAAAGATGATGATCTAGGCTGTAAAATATCTTGCCCCTCAAGTTATAATGGCTGAAAAAGCTGGGAAACATAAGAAGGATTACACATTAACAATGCTCAAGCCCTTTCCTGAATCGGAGAATCAGAAGGTGCATTTTTATTTTCTCTTCTCTGTGCTCTCCCATAATACTCTGAAATGTTGTTCTCAAAGCTTACCAGGCAAGAATTATTTTATTTATTTTTCCTAAAGATGGAAATGTAGTCGAAAATTTGAAAATCTCCCAAAAAGCAGTTTGGTTTCACCTCCAACTATGGGTATAAGGGAAGTGCGGACTGCTGCTTTCACAGCCTTCGTTGTCCAGAGAGAATCATCTTTAAAACCATGTAACAACAATATATGTACACGTGTTTACGTCGGGTATGAAAACATGTAGTTCGACCCAGCAACCCAAAGAACTAGGATACCTTAGGGTCGGGTTAATGTTATGCATTCTTCGTAAGAAAATAAAATGGTTACATCCAGGCTTATATTGAAGAGTGAGGTGTTCTTTTGCATTTCTTGCTTCCTCTTTAATTCAAGCTTTATAGAACTAAACTGCATTATACTTTATTAAAGCTTAACGGCTAGCAGAGCAGCTGCAGTGTCTGGGCGTAGTCCGACACAAGTACCTTGATTTCTTCTTCACCTTTTGTTGCTTATGGTATTAATCTAATGGTGTCGTGACACAATGAATCACAGGTTATATGCTCATTGGCACAAAGAAGACCAGGAGAGGATGAAGCTGAGAACCTGGGTGGTAAATGTTTATCATTCTTATACAAACATAGAGTAGGGTCGTGACATTCGAACTTCTGTTCTCCTTGTATATGGGCAACAGAGAGATTTGTACTTCATTCTTATATTTTTAGGAAATAAGTCCATGGTATCCCCCACCCCCCCCCCCGTACTCATCGTTGTTAAGTTGTTAACTACTGCTGGACTTGGTAACATTTAATTTACACAAAATTAGGCTAAAGGACCGCCATGTTTTCATTTTAGGCTAAAAGACCATCTCCACATTTTTTTCAACGTGTTCTTGTTAGGCCAAGTACCACCTCAACACTTTGACATGGGTTAAATCGTCAATCACAAATACCTTTGTAGTTTGGATTGACCTTTTCGGCAAATTATACTGTAGAACTACTCAACTTTTTTGAAAATTCAAGTGGTGGTCCTTTAGCCCCAAGTGAAAATATAGTAGCCTTGACTAATTATTTTTTGTTGAAATTGACCTTTAGCCTAATATATACTTAACCTTCTTGACCAACTAATCACCTTGTCAAACCTTGTTTGTTGCTTTTTCTTTTCTTTAGGAGTTGTTTGAAAATGTTTTGAGTTGTTCATGTTGGTAATTGATACTGCTACAATGCTGGGTTTCTAGGTTTTTAGATGTGTTAGATTGTTTTTAACCCTTAATATTTCATGTCAGTCCAGCTTTGCATCTTTTCTTGTTCATATATTGTTAAGTAGGCAAAGTCAGTTATTTTGATCTAAATAACCTGTTGTACTTTTCCCCTTATCTTGTAGACACATATAGATTCCCCATTAAATCTGTTGAGCTCTTGAGTGAACCCGACGGTGCATGGCAGAGAGATTTCGAACGAGAAACAGGTAACGTTTATAACGTGTATAGAACTTTAAGCACTACCCATATGTGGAACTTCATCTTTCAACAGCCTTTGCCATGGGTTTCTGGGTATTTTTGTTTGTCAATTACTACCTATATATCAATTACTTTATCGAGATCAATAAGCACAATAAGCAAGTCCACTTGAAGAGGAATGATTAACAATGAGTAGACACTGCCCAAACAATTAAGCTCCTTCCTGGTTTGAGAAGAGTAGAAATGAAAGGAATTCTTTCCAATCTTTAAAGACGTATATTAGGAAACTTAAATGTTTGTCATTTAACATTGAATGTTCTGGCCTCTGAGAAGAAATATTTAAGTATTTAACCCTGCAATTGCACCGATCTGAAGACATTAATGTTGCATCCATACTGTTTACTAGGTTTTCTTTCAGTGCCTTGATTTATTTGATTTTTCATTTGTAACTCAGAAGCACGAATTTCTACGATCGAAGATGATGGAGAGATTACTCTAGCTGCAAAGAATAAAACAAGTCATATGCTAGCTAAGCAAAAGGTAGGTTATGTTTTCTGAACCTTATTACCCGTATATGTGAAATACTGTAAATAATATATAGAATTTGCATTTTCTTGTGGTTGTTCATTCATGCATGAGGCACTCTTTAATCAGACTGAATAGCTATTAATGGTATACATGTTCTTTTTCTCTTAATTGAGAATTTACATGTTCTTTAGCTTTAGCTGTAGTTCTGGCTGTTTTTTGGGCGTTATCCGCTACAGCACTATGTCAGTATACCCCATGTTGTGTTTACCTATGATATTTTGCTTCCTGACCTCACTCTGGGTAGTGTGAATCCCCTCTTTTATAATTTTATTAGGTTGAAACTGTTATCGGGAATGAGGTTGAAGTTGGAGGTCTACATGAAGATGAGTCAACGGAAATAAAGAGTTGCGTGGAAGTTAATGACGGTTATGTTTATGCTTCTGAAAAACCAAATAAGCAGGTATTTGACTGGAGCGTTGTTTGCAATTGATATGCTTTCTATGTTACTCTGCCAGATCTTATCAGTAAGCTGTGTAGAAGCTTATGGCAACGTTGTTTTCTTCAAAATTTTCAGGTTAATCAACTCTCGGGTAAACCATATGCAGTTCAGCGGCAAGAATACTCTGTAAGCGGTTTCAGTGGCGCAGATCACTTCTCTGACCGCCGTTCAAAACATAGTCTGCAGATGAGGTCGTTGGATTTATACGAATACTACGATTTTGAGTCTGAAATACATGAATGGGTACAGTCGTCTGATTCCTCAGGAACATGCGAGTCAGAAGCTAAGCTTTAATCTAGATGAGAGACTGAAGAGTAAAGCCTGCATCCAAAAGAATGACAAAACACAAAGAGCAATAAATTTAATATTTTATGGAAGTTGTTGTAAATTAGAATTTGCTACCTAACTGTTTATTAGTTTATCGAAGCTGAAGCTGTTGTATAGAATTTGGTACCCATGTTTATTAATTTATCGAGCTGTTGTAAATTAGAATTTGCTGGCCATTAAATCTGTTAATTTATCAATGTTATGTTGTAAAATTCAAAATAACTGCAATTAATTAAGAAGATGATATTATTTCTCGTTGGTCCCATTTAAATCTGTTAGAGTCAGTTTGATGGAGTCCAGTTTTCTCGGCCTATTTAGAAGGGTCGTAAGTTGCAACTATTACGGATCTAATATGCCTACGGTTGAGTAGGGGTCGTTGAGAGAGCCATAGTGGCTGCTTTGGAACTGAGATACCTTGGGGAATTCCAAGGAATGGGCAAATGACAGGATGGATAAACGTTTGGATAGATCAAATGCAGCGATTCTAGATGAACCGTGAAACCGCACAAAAAAACCGTAAAGTTTGTCCAAAATTTGTAAACTTTATATATTCGGAAAGAGCTTTCGCAAGCTACAAAAAAAGTACCCATATGACTATATAATTCGACTTTATAAAAACTTAGTTTACATGAGTGTACAAACATGTACACATCTACAAAATCCAGAGAAATCCAAAGACACCAACTTATACATTACACACAACTTAAATCTTAGTATATTACACACAACCTAAATCACCTAAGACAAATTTTAGCCTCATCTACGTGAGGCGAATCCACTAGTCCACCTAAGACAAATTTTAGCCTCTCTACTGGAGCTAATCCACCGATCAGGTAACCCAATAAGGCTCATCCTTGTGTGTACTAAAATCATCATATCGATGCCATTGTCTCAAATGCACTGATAATTTAACATGTTCATCCCTACAAATAATCTGCAACTCTAACTCTTCACACCTTCGCATGAATTATCGGTGTAATCATGGTAATATTCGACGTGTTTGCATTTGTTCCAAATGAGCTCTTACATCCGAGCCTATTGAACCATTTATAATATTCTTCTCTCTTCATAACAGATCAAGTAAGCGATTAGATGAACCGTGAAACATGAAAAAAAACCGGCTATCATATTATTTTCACCATACAAAGGCACCTTCATAATACTAGTTGCAAGTACTTATCTGTTTCACAAAGATAGGCAAATTTGCCATTTCGAGCTTAGTAAAAATGATAGGTACGTTTATTTTACGTTTGGATAGATCAAATGCAGCGATTCTAGATGAGCCGTGAAACCACCAGCAGAGCCTCATATTATTTTGGAATTGTGGTCGGTGTGCAGCGCCGGGAGTTTGCTGGTCGCGCCATTTTGTACACTTGTATTACGAGTGCACTAAGTATGTACACTTATAGAATGATGGTAATCTGAATGCCAGGAGACAATGTCAAGCTAAATCGAAAACTCTGCAAACGATGCACTACCAGAAAAACATCCATTATTGCATTTAAGAAGATCACTATCCTTACACAGTATAATTCTTCTGAGCATTGTGTAAGACGTGACTGATTCTTGTATGTTTCCTTCTTCATTACCTTGGCCGCCAACATCTCAAAATCTTCCTCTTTTCCTTAAAACAAACATCTTGACATTCTATGGTCTTTACGTGCATCACAACATGTGAGTAAGAAAGAGTTCATCAAACACAAATTCAAAGAAAAACAAGAAACGGGGGTCCGTAACTGGTAGTAATAAAACATGCAATAGTGCTAGAAACATAATGTTTTCAAAATACAACCTGAGCAAACACTACTCGAGCCTTGGAAAGATATGCTGCTTCAATATTTTGGCTTCGAGATAGAAAAACTAGTGAACATAAATGCACAAATGATACGAATACAATCATATATGAGAAATTCTAAATTGATACAAATGTGGTTAACACTTTCATAATCATGATGTTTGGTTGTATCGATATGTACACTAAAATTTGATTGGAAGTCTAAAGTGGGCTATTATCTACACATGTTATTTCTCACATGTAGTACAACAATGTACACTTATATATTACGGTGTGTACCAATATGTACACATGTAATTTTATGCAATATAAGTCGATCCCAACATGCTTAATTACTAATTCTAGTTTCAAAGATTAAAAAAAAACCAGCTACTCGTAATATTTTGGAATTTGTGGTCCCGGTGGGCAGCGCGCGCCGGGAGTTTGCTGAGGTCGCTCCTTTTCTAGGACTTTCATGACTACGTCTATCGGGGCTTTCACTCCTAGATGGAGAATCCTGCGGGAGATGCACTCATCTTCCCAAGACTTGAGCTACTGCATGAATTGGAGAGGCATTGGAAAAAGTGAGAATGATTTCATCAATATAAGGTGCATAGCCAGAGAGCATAAGAATCAAAGATATGTACATTTATGTGCCCAATAACAATCAGCATGTGTACAACTATGTACACATTAGCTTAAACAACATTCCGAGGATGATTATGAATAAGGATGGTTATCATAAGGTATGTAAGAATACTAAAAGAAAACTAAAAAAGATAACATGTTGTTACAGTGTTTTGAGATCAACCTTAATCACCTCAAATACTGTTGCATTGCAAAAAGAAACATCTTTGACAGTTGAGAAGGTGTCTGGTTATGCAGCCAATGCAGGATCTATGCAAACAAAGCTCAAATTGAGCGTCCACCTTGGAGGCGTAATAGACGCAAAACTCAGAGTCGTCTTCGTCCACCTTGGAGGCGTAATAGATGCAGCACCCAGAGTCGTCTTCATCATCCTGACCACTATCGGAGTCGTCTTCGTCAACTTGGGCTGCAAGCATAGCCGCATAAGGTGAGGTCACTTCGAAGGAAAATATGCTCACAACCTCCTTTATCATCTTCAACCCATCCTCTAGAGCTTATCCAAATCTGTAAATAAGATCCATACAAACAACGTCAAAATGAAAAATAGATAGATCAAATGCAGCGATTCTAGATGAACCGCTTTGGATAGATCAAATGCAGCGATTCTAGATGAACCGTGAAACCGCAAAAAAAAACCGCTCCTCATATTATTTAAACGTTTGATAGATCAAATGTACATTCTAAACCGCAAAAACCGCAAAACCGTCCTCAGAACCGTGAAACCGCAAAAAAAAACCGCTCCTGCTCTAACATCTCAAAATCTTCTTGTTTCACATGCACTCTCGTTTTTCTTAAAGCAAACATCCTAACATTCTATCTAACTTCTATGCATACAAGCCTATGAGTAAGAAAAGAGATCATCAACCAAAAATTCAAAGGAAAACAAGTAACGATATTAATATAGTTTTGTACTGAGTTAATAATTAGCATGTGTATAACTATGTACACATTCACTACACCATATCCAGTGTTTTGCTACATTTGGTTTTTCTTGTTTGAGACATATATTGGAGTGGTAGAGCGTTTACGTGTCTCTTATAAAACGTAATTGTCTCATTAATTCTAGAATACGGTTGAAAATAAAGAAAAAGGACACACTTGTACTTTTTGAAAATGAGTGAGGACTTACTTGTAAATGAAAATTTATTTTAGTATTAACCATTCTTTTTTCTTTTCTCGTCTATTATCTTATCCAGACTCTCTCTCTCTCTATCTTTCTCTCGAACTCTCCTTTTCATTTTCCTGTATCTTCGAGCTCAAACCCTATCTTCCAGAAATCAAAAGCCATCCTCCTAAATCTTCATCTCATAAATGAAGATAATCTTTCAGAAATCTAACCCATTCTTTCACTAATCTAAAGCTTGTAGCAAACCACTAGAAATTTAATTTTCCTTCCAAAAACCCTAGAAAATCATTCTCCATGGTTGAATCTAAACGTTTGGATAGATCACCGCAGCGATTCTAGATGGAAGTTTATCACGTTGAATAACTAATTTCGTTGTTTTGTTTTGTGTGTCTAGATTCTTTTGTACGATTACAATTAATCATTTTTAAAATTCGAAATATGTTTTTGATTGGATTTTTATGGAGTATCATCGGTTTGGTTTCAATTTCATTTGATGAGCCGATGCTTTAGTTATGTTATTGTATTAGATGTGACGATTTTCTAGGGTTTATTTTTGTTTGTTATTTTTTTTTTTTTGGTATTTATAATAGATACAGCCTTTTCGATCTGAGAATTATAGGGTTCATTTACGTTTGGATTTTATTTTTTTAAATTTATCTCAGTAGAATTTAATCGTTTAGATCTGAAATTAGTGAGGTTTATGTTTAGTTTCCAAACAATATTCTTCTTTTATGCAGTTAAATATTTCCATTTGTAATAAATTTGGATGTGTCTTTTGAGATCTTTGAGAAAATTTCTACGTAAGCAGAAGCAAGAAACAATGTAGATTGGGAAAGAAAGTGGGTGAAGAACAAATGTAAATGTCGTTAATTTTTTAACAATCGATTTGTTTAAGACTTGTTATTTACGGTTAAGGGCTTAATATTTTACACATCACAATCAAAGTTGTACTCACATGTTGATCTTTTATCCATGCCGTATTTCGTTGCAGTTGAAGGATTCTTTGTATACCAAGCAGACAGTTAAGGGTTTGATCTGATATATCTACCATAAAGGTGTACATTGTCGCAAAAGCTAATCAATGTGACTATGTAGTTGATTGTACTATCTTGAAGTATTTTCAAAGCTGGTTCTAAATATGAATCACAAATCATGGGAAAGTGCTTCCTAATCGTGTGTAAGATCTACAATGTACGAGTGTTCCTTGTTGTTTGAGGTTCACTGATTAATTGCCCTCGATTTGCGAAAGCTTGTGGTTAACCTTATTTCCTTCTCTCGGTTTAATTCGTTGTTTTTTTGTGTGTGTCGGTTATTAAATCGAAATTGCGAGTGCAAACACATCACAAGTTGTACTTGACAATTGGGAGAAGCTAGACACAAGATAATTCATCCTCTCCTTTCAATATATGCAAGCAGCAACAAAAGCGGTTCTCTGCGAGTTATTGACTTGCCAATTAACCTAAGTCTCCCGGGCGAGTGGAAATTATATTTTGAAAGGAGGATCGTACACATGAAGCCTATCACATTTGTTATTTACTAGTGAGGGCTTACTTGCCCATTCCTCAATGTCGTCATTCTGTCTTATGATATGTTATACATAAAACTTGTGCATTAGAATTTTGTTTTACTTAAGCTAATTTTTGTTTGTTTTTGTGTGTGTAGATGAATATAGCTTGGGATGAGTGTGGAAAAACTCACAGAGATTAATGAAGTTAAGACTCACATAGGTAAATTCTCTAACCCCTATTTGTCTTCGATTTTCCATGCTTATTGTTGAAAATAGGTGTCACTTTAGGTGTTAAATGTATATGCATAAATTATCGGTTATTAATTACTTGCATTAGTGTTAAATGGCTGTATTACATTTGATAGTCCAATTTATTGGTATCATGGAACTATATTAATGAGTTAGGATAGAGGTATTCACGTATCACAGCAAGTAAAATGATAGGGTTTTCATTTTCACGAAACCGAAAACCGCTAACCACATATTATTTTGACTAGTAAGTAGAGACTGTCTTATTGATATTTGTTTTGTTAAGATATTGTAGGTTCAATCTCATCATGCACGAACCTTATACATTGATTTAGGTAGCTAAATTCCTTCTTACTTGAAATGATTTATTGTTGTTGTTCTTTATTCTTAAATAGATTTTTGTTTAACTTGCTTTATCTCCCGAAGTTTAGCAGCATGTTTGACTTAGAGTGTATGTGGACATTGTAGGTAGACCCATTGGAGATTATCTCATGACTTCACTATGATATGATATCCTTTAATTTAATCTCCATCTCATGTGATATAAATGCTACATTTTTAAAAAGATTGAGCCATATTATGCTTATATGTTTACATATATAATTGTTCATGTATATTATAAATGCTCCTCATATTATATTTTGAATTTGTATCTAGTTGCTTATTTTATGGAATATGTCCAAAGTTAGAAACATGAGAAGTTAGGCTTAAAAGGCGATAAGATTTTCTAACAAATCAACTACTCGGTTTAATTGGTGTTTTGCTGGTCCGTCGAGACTTTTGGATCAAATAAATTCCTTGAGACTTTTGGATCATCTCGAATTAGGATGAAGTTTTTCATATACTTACTTACGACTATTTCCTAGTTTTCTACTTTTCAAGCAGCTTCAAGTATTAACATGATAGGCACATGAGGGAAAGGTTTTGATACTCATTGTTTTTGAATTTCCAGGTATCTGGAAAACTCATAACCCTTCTAAAGTCCTTGGCTATATTTGATACCAGCTGCAGTCGAGATTTATCACTCAAGTGGACTGTGTAATGAATCTGACGTGTGTAATGAATCACGCAGAGATATCGTCATATGATCCTTCTTATGCTCAATGGTTCAGTCGGTATGTGTATCATAGAAGTTGCTTTAATTTTTGTCGGTATGTGTCATACGGTTCCAATGCGAGATATGGTGGATTGTAGTGTTTAACTATCTTTGTGAAGTACAAATAATAGCTGGGGATTCATTGCCATATTTTGCCGATTATTCATGGATATCATATATATTACTATAGAGATAACCTCATTTTAAAGGAGGAAAATCTTAATTACCATATTATTTTGGAATTTAGATCCCCAGGGCTCCCGCCGTGAGTTTAATGGGTCCACCTGGTGTGTGTCGGTTTAATTGTTTTTTTTGCTTGATTCATCGAGGAAGCAAAAGCTCAATGTGCCTTTATCGAACTCACAATCATGTGTAAGTCGAAATACTGTAATGATGTTGAACTTTGTTCTGTGTTTGGTGTGTTACACAGATGACTTGTGAACGAAATGCTTATTGGAGTGCATCGCCAAAGAAGTAGTCAGGTGAGAAGTCGGATCACGAGTAAATTCTTGGCACGGGCGGTTATAAGTCAAGGTTTTAGATAGAATTTGAGAGACATTATAGAAGGTGCCTCTAATTAGTTGTTTTTGCTCGATCTGATCTTGTTGAACTTATGATCTACATCAAGGTGTCACTCATGTGTTGACATATTTTCATTTGATTTTGTTTTCATCAGGTTACAAACAAAATGTACGTAAAGGATATCGTCCAAGGTGTTACGTTCCCCGAGTTGGTTTATACAAGGCAGCTTGGCCTTGCGGGAGGCGATGTGAGCTCGTAATTGTTCGAGACCTCAAACCTATTTTCAATATGTGACTATGTTGTTGAATACCTTTCCAAGTTAAGTGCCATGTCATATATGTTCCATCTGAATTATGAGTAGTGGGATTCAGCAAGTTGTAGGTAATTCCTTTCTTAATTTCCATTAGAAATGTAGATGCGGTCCCATGATGTAGATTGAACAAGTTTATAGGAAGTACTATGTTATTCAGTACCAAAATATGCTCAACTTTGTAGTGAGAGACTTGCAAATATAAGAAGCTGTTTTTTGTTATAATTTTGAGTATCTTACATATGTAAGTATGACTGAGATGGATCATGTTTGATTATGCTTTGATATTTCATATTTGATGGAAAATTGAATGGCTGGCAATTCTTGCTGGGTGTCCGTGTTCAGGTGCTAAAAATGAAATGTGTAGGTGCAGGAACTTTTGATCCTGGGAATTCCAAATTGAAAAATTAGTTTTTTTTTAAATCTATATTAATTTTAAAATGCATATAAGTGTATTAAACAAAAAATCCATGTGTCGCATATGGAACTAAACGACATGATTTAAACATCTCTTAATTAATTTATATGTCGCATTAACAAGTGGCCCAACTGTTTTCAAGGGTGTGTCGGCTTAAGTTAATTAAGAGACACTTATAAGTGTCTCCATAGGCGTCTCAAAGCATTCAGACGCACGATTTGAGACACTTATATGTGTCCTTTAAATTCATAACAATGAGATATAAGTGTCTCAAATCGTCCAAAATGGTGTAGTGATTAGCAATCAACAGGTGTACAACTATGTACACATTAACAATCAACGAGTGTACAACTATGTACACATTACAATCAACGGGTGTACAACTATGTACACGTTAAAAATCAACGAGTGTACAAATATGTACACATTAGGATTCAACATGTGTCTAACTATGTGCCAATTAGAAAAGAAACTAGTTGCTAATGTGCACATAGTTATATGTGTACACTTACCTATTACCCATCTAATGTAGTGACATGACAGCTCAATTAAATTCTCATATAAACTACTTGTTTGTGTTTGATGGTGTTGCTGATTAGGCTCTACATTGAATATTGGACCACCATGCCAATGCCATTCACATACAGTAATCTATGAAAAAGTATTAAAAAAATAAATAAATAAATAAATATACCCATCAAGTTGTTAACCTATAAAAAATAACCGAAAATACGATGCGAGTATCTTAATTATCCCGATTCGGATCACCAATAAGACATCTTGAATGACTTGTAATGATGAAAGAGTGGCAATCTAAGAGTTTACCAGATTCGCATACAACCACAACCATTTTTGACGAAGAGAATCTTCGCCGTTTTTTTTTTGCTCGATTTGTTGCACTAGCTCAACAATCTTACCATCCAGACGGACAAAAAAATGGGCATGTAAAACTGTATTGTAAGGTGCGGCATGGGTTGTCTAACATAACAACAAAAATTGAGGTCAACAAAGTCGTCGGGATAGGTACACAAAATGAAGATTCAGATAAAAAAAAAAAACAAAGAGAAAGTAGCCCTTAAAGCCTGCGAGACATACTTTATCAAGTAAAACTAGGATATGTAGTTGAATCTGCAGTCACTAAACTTGGTCACTGCCATTATTTTGATTTTTTTTAAATAGAAAAGTTATAGACACAGTTAGGTATAAGTTACCGAAGAAAAAATCCGTCGTTTTCATTGTGTTAAAAATGGTTAGCTAGGAAAAAAATGAATTAAAAAATCTACCCTTATTTATCCCAACTCACTAATGCAAACATACAATTCATACCATGTCTTTACCTCTCACATCCCGAACAGTAAAGTTAATGTTCTTGTATTCAACATTCTAGACATTAAACCCTGCAATATGAAAGCATTCTCAATATGAAAATTTTCACACCGACAATATACTAATTCTACCGATTACTCCATACTAAACCAGCAAGCACTATAACCTCCCAACATCTAAACACTTGATTGAGATGTCAATTATCTATAGTTTTTCAACCACAGTTCTACCTAGATAGCCTATGTACTAAAACCGGGATGGAGTCCACTCTGTTGGATCCTGATTCCAAAACTCAATTGGTCAAAATGAAATATTTAGTCTAAATTGTTGTAGGCATTGCTAAGTTGCTAACAATAAAGCCTCACCATCCCAGCACCACAGATAGATAATATTCCACCATATATAATTAGCTTCTTCTTTACCAAACATTTTCATTCATTTATTTCATATAGTATAGAAATCATTGATAAAATGAAGTTTGCTAGTTCAGAGCAGCGATGATTCATCGAGACTTTTGGACTGCAAGACACGTTTAGTTATGGGAAAAAAGGTACGTTTTTAAATTCATCGAGACTTTTGGATCAATAGCTGTACCGCGCACATCAGTAAAACAAAATCAAAAGGCAAACTTGCTTCTTATGAGATTTATCAATAGTCATGACAGGCACAATTTAACAAAAATCAAAATCAATAGAGAATTGTGAAAATCCATTGATTATTACCATAACGAAATAGTCTTGATGAGTATTCGAACAAGACGAGGAGACACTATATTGATTTCTATAGAGTCGAAGAACTGTGGATCTTTTAATTTCCATTTTTGTTGAAATTTTACCTAATTCTATTCTCCAAACCAAAATTCAAATACTACAATTGTAGATCTAAGTTCTCATCATGAATCGAATAAGAGATTCGATCTAAAACTTTATCTCCGTAACGTTGTATTCAACAGCGGTAGATGGATCATGGGAGCTATTTCGACATATGAAACGGAAGAAAAGAAAATGAAATTAAATCGAATCATGAAAGCTTATGGGTATATTTGTCATCGTAAATGTTCTGCTTGGATCGAATCGTTCTTAAAAGGATTGACTCATCTTGAATTGGGTAAATTTGGATCTCCTAGTACTAGGCTTGAGAAGGCTGGACTAGAGTGTCTAAAGCCCAACATATTAGTTATGTTATGGCCACCGGCGGCTATAATTTGAACTCCTTGTATCTCCGGCCTTATTTCTTCTTGTCTCATGTAAATCTCTTATATTCTCCCATTGTACATTTTTTTATCACAATCTTTTCCCGAAATATAGCTACACCATCTCAAAGCTTCGTCTAAAATTCGTGTTCCTAAGTGTACCCTATAAGAAGATGCTTCTAGTAGGAATTATGCATCCCATACACTTAATCTGCTAGGGTGAAGCCTAACCGATTTTAATATTTCAAAATTGATACCCATCGTGATCGGTTAGATTTTGACTGCAATCTATCAACTACACCACAATCTTTTCGATATTCACCTATTCACGACACGCCTTGTGTGATCTAATATAGACATGAACTGTCAAGAAGATGTACACATGGTATATAGTCAAAATATGGAACCGAACCAGCTATGGGATCAAACCAAGTGTTTGATTAAGTAATGGTGCGTTTACTTTATTATGACACAAAAACTATAATAATAATACGGAAATCAAGTAAAAGAACACACAAGATTTTGTTAACGAGGAAACCGCAAATGCAGAAAACCCTGGGACCTAGTGCCGTTTTGAATACTCTCAAAAATAAGCCGCTATACAAATACCACCACCAACTTTGTATGGTTGAGACCAAGTAAACTAACTCCAAGTTACTCAGTTCCTTCACTATCTCTGCGCCTACTACCAATCGGGTATACCCACGTGAATCCTTTAAGTCGCTCTACCCGTGGTGAAGAATTTAATCACTCGACACGTTTGGATCGTATTCCGAAACAGTAAAGGACTAATCTGTTCCGGTAACCGCTTTATTAATCTCTCACATCAACAAGTTAAACAGACATATGTTGAGTTACAAAAGTTCTTCGTTTAATCAATATAAACTCCTTTGTATCGGTTAGATCAACTAAGATATGAAGACTATCAAAGATAATCAATCTTAGTTCGTAATTTATCAAAGTAGATCTCGAAGAGAAATACCAAAAGATAATTCACTGATCTATACAACAAGCTATAAAAGGTCTTTCAAGATAAACGAGCTTGTCGGATCTCAGTCAATCAAGTGTGCACAACGTATCATAAAGATCAGAATACCAAAAAACAAATCTTTTAGTCTTCAAAGTACCTGCACAAACAACTTGATTCCCTTATGATCGATCATGCACAGAACGGAGTCTGTTTGAAAAAGCGGGGGGGTCTAACAAACACACCCAATATTTCTCTTAGCAGTCTGTATGGACAAACTCTAATATACTTTCGAGAGAATCAACTAGACAGTCAGACTCAATCTCAACAAAAAGTATATCCAAGAGTTGTATCTCTCAATCTCAACAAAAAGTATATCCAAGAGTTGTATCTCTGTTTCACGATGTAATCAGCAAATCAACCAGATAGAAATCCGTGAGCCTGATTATTATGTGAAACAACTTAAATGGTACCAAAGACCAATGTTCAAGTGTCAAACAATATAATCAACAACCAAAGGTTGGATTCTCTAGTTGATTGAACTTACGCACAATATGTGATATTTCAATTATATAAACAAATATAATGCGGAAAACAAATAACACAGACACCATAAATTTTGTTAACGAGGATACCGCAAATGCAGAAAAACCCCGGGACCTAGTCCATATTTGAACACCACATTGTATTAAGCCGCTACAGATACTAGCCTACTACCAAGCTAACTTCGGACTGGAATGTAGTTGAGGCCTAATCAATCTCACACTAATCAAGGTACAATTACGTTCCTTACGCCTCCTGAACCACGCCGGATTATGTGCACTTGATTCCCTTAGCTAATCTCACCCATAACTAAGACTTGCTACGACCCAAAGTTGAAGACTTGATAAACAAATCTATCTCACACGGAAAGGTCTATTGAATAGATAAATCAGTCTCCCACAGATAAACCTATGAGTTTTGTTACGTCTTTTGATAAATCAAGGTGAACAGGAACCAATTGATAAAACAGAATTATATTCCCGAAGAACAGCCTAGTATTATCAATCACCTCACAATAATCTTAATCGATTAACGAAACAAGATATTGTGGAATCACAAACGATGAGACGAAGATGTTTGTGACTACTTTTCTATCTTGCTTATGGGAGAATAAATCTAGAGCAAATCTTAAAGAAGATAATACTCAATCACGATAGAAAACAGCAAGATCAAAACACGCAACTACAGAGAAAAGTGTCTGGATTCACAATCCCAATGAAGTCTTTAAGTAGTTAACCTACAGAGTTTGGTGAAAAACTTAAGTTTAAAGGAGAATCGACTCTAGTCGCAACTACTATCACACAAGAGGTGTGGGGATTAGGTTTCCCAGTTGCTAGAGTTCTCCTTTATATAGTCTTCAAATCAGGGTTTGCAATCAATGTTACCTTGGTAACAAAGCATTCAATATTCACCGTCAGATGAAAACCTGATTAGATTCAAGCTAATATCTTTCAACCGTTAGATCGAACTTAGCTTGTTATACACAAATGAAATGTACCATCATTTAGATAAAGGCAACCGTACCTAAACGTGTACACTTAGTTGGTTCAACAATAGTTAACCAATGGTTAGCCATATGAGCACTTTCATATCAACCTTATTCATTTTTATCATAACTAGTCCAAATGACTCAAATGAAACTAGTTAGAGAGTTGTTGAATTGTTTATATTCTCATAGAAGTATACTAGACACAATTGAAGCAAAATCTATTTTGATTCACTCGAATCATTTCATGAACAGTATAGCCACGCTTTGCAAAAGATTGGATTCCTTATTATATAAATGTATTAGTTCATGAACAAACCGATTTTAGAACATAACCTACTTAAGTATGCAAACGTGTACGCATACCTAAGTAGCCGGACTGAGTTTGGTTACGCCAGTACGCGTACGGGTACGCATACCATTTTACACTTCCAAACTCCAGCATAAATTCACGAAACTTGAACCTCTGCCAGTACGCGTACGTGTACGCATACTTGATTCCCAGACTTCAAACAACCAACCAGTACCGCGTACGTGTACGCATACCATGGTTCCCGATTTTGGATTTCACATAAATGTGAATACACAATATGTTTATATCCAATCATGGTTACATGTTCTAAACCCTCATTTAAATCATTGAAACATTCTTGGAAGACGACAATTGCTGTCTCACACTAACTATTAGCTTCAAAGCAATTTTCAAGTGATCGAATGATCAATACGAAACATTCCGAGTGTACATCAAATGACTGTCTCACACAAATCATGTAAGATGTTACAAGGAAATTTTCACATGATCATCTTTTGACTTTCGTCAAGAATAAAATATGAACTTAGTTAAAGCGAAAGCTTACCAACACATATTTCGAGAAATAGATAAGCGAGATAAACTCGGTTTGAAATACCAAATGTGTATAATTGGAGATAGAGTAGATATACTTTTGAGTGATGATATATGAGTTCAAGTCTCCCCATACTTTTTGTTGATGAAGTTACACAAGTTCCCTTGAGTAGTTCTTCGTCTTCATTCGATGAACGCCGTGAAATCTAAATCTCAACTACACTTAGTATCCTAATCAGAGACTTAGCTATAAGTAGACTAGAAATCAAGACTTATAGTTTTTACAACTAAACATGACAAACAAGCTTGAGATAGCAACACTTGCGAGTTCGACCGAGCAGTGCTCTAACACTGTCAACAATGGATTATCACAACTCCTATCTTCAGATCTTGAATCAATAAAGCAGATCTAAAATCGTGATCCTTGATCTAGCGAGTGACCTTATATATAAGAAAAGATGGATCACGGAATAAACAAACTATGTGATATCATGGTTCAACTATACCGTTAGTCAATCAAATTAATACTCGAAAACGAAAATAACAATACGATTCTAGTTTTCCACCAACGATACTACTAGACGCTTCTTGATCCAAACGAAGTCTTTAAAAGAAGCGGAGATAAGAGATTTAACCTAATAATGATACTATCCTCTCCAATGAGTATTACATGAATACTTCCAATCAGCTTACCTTACACAAACTAAAAAACGAAGTACTGTATGATACATGATAAGTTTACAAGAAAGACAATCTTCACTATTTATAATGACCAAGGTAGTCTTGCACATCATTTTGCAAAGGTTCCTTTGACCTATGCGGACTAGGTTTTACTTGGCTTTGACCTTGCAATACGAGTTGGCTTTAGTTGCATATCCCGACGTTGATGAAATACGGTCAGTGCTTAATTCATTCGAGGCACGAAAGAGGATACGTAGGAAGCCACAATGATTTGCAGCATTAGTGTCCCAACACCTTGTCGGTCATATCGTCTAATTGCGAAGTGATTGCAACATTATGGTAATTTATATCATTTGGATTGATAATGCGATGTCAGAGGTGAATGTTGCTATATATTATGAGGTAAGTTGAAGTTTATTTCCTTGGATGCTCGTACTTCCTATCAAGACGTCCGAGGTAGGCAATGCACCACTTGCGAATTGGGCATAGCCAGGAAAGTAAGATAAATCGGTATGCAATACAAATACGACACGAGTCTGGCTAATGCACCCTTATCACAGGAAAGAACAATGCATCCTTTCAGTTCAATTCCCAAGCGAGGTAAGGAAGCTAGAGAATACTCTTGCAATATCATATGTGCAAGCCCAAGGCATGCTCTATGCCTTGATAGGACCCGGAAGTCAGGGACGCACGTAAGAACACATCATCATTAGGCTTTATAGCTTTGCACCCTTTCTATAACAAGGGTTAGTTGGAACAATGTGCAAGCTACGGTTAGAGAATCATGCTTGCAGAGCATGCTTGCAATGAAAAACGGATATCCATTTGCTTGGAGAGAAGAGCAGCTTGAAGGAGTAGTCACTAGCATCAAAGAGATGCATCGAGGAATTTTGGCTTGCGCAGCTGGGAACCTAAGTAATTTTACAGTGCCTCAGTTTTTCATCATCTTACGAGGATGTTCAACAAAATGTTGGTCTTAGTGGATGAATGGGTTATGGACTTGTTTAACTTTAGTGTTTTCATCTTTTATTCTATAAGACTTTATTTTAGTATGCTTGGTTATGGATTTGGATGGTTTTCTTTTGTTTCGAGTTACGAATATTAAATGAATGAATTTTATTGTTTTAATTTATCTAACTCTAACATAATAAAAGAAAAATCACATGATGGAAATTCAAGGTTGCATACGGCTAGGTCTCCACTTAACAAAACCTAGCCATTTGATACTTACGGTTGGGAATTCCCAACCGAAAAGTATATGCCGCAACCGTAAGTTTATCTGGATTAACTTGGATAACACTTACGGTCAGGAAAATCCTAGAATCCTGACCGTAAGTTACTTACGGTTCGGTCCTGGTCAAATTATCTTAGCTGTAAATGCCATCTTTTTCATTGGGTAGTTAATTTTTCCAAGGAGGAACTAGTTTTTTCAAAATAAATAGTCGTTGGGTCAATAATTTATATAAAGGGACCCCTTCCCAACAAATAATTTGTACCAAAGCTCTCATATAGTTCTAAATTCCTCCTAATTTGTTCCAAAAAAAAAACACGAAACATGGTTGCTGCTTATACTTCCAAAGAAGATGTTGTCATCGTCAAAACGTGGATTGATAGGGTGTAGAATACATCCTATTTACTATCTATTGTTTATGCTTTCTTTGCTATTTTTCTTGTAAATTACGTATTTTACGCTTGTCTTGAGTTTTGTAGCTACTTTGGAGTCACACGGAGGAAAAGAAGAAGAAATCACCCAATTTTAGCAACAAGGGCAAAATTGTCATTTCATGGGCGAACACTATCCGGAGCCCAAACAAGGTTAAGGGGCAACTCTTTACGGAGGAGTACTAGTAGCGATCCGGTGAGGTTAAGGGGTCAGAATTGGTCGTACCCCTTATCAAGAGTGGACGGGTGTCTATATCTACCCTACTTTAACCCAACCCTAAAATCGAGAGATGTTTTCTCTCATTCATATCATTCTATCATTCAGTTCTACCTGAAATAAAGAAGAAAGAAAAGCAGCAGTCGCTGCTATTAAATCGAAGCTCTATTACATGGAATGAGTGTGTTGCTTAGATGAATGCTAGGGTCTTAACAGGTGAAGACATAGATCGGCACGAATGTGGCCCGGAAATCCCAATAAACGTACGAAACTCTGCTTTCTTTTACGCACCGAGAGTCAACTCGGCGATGACCGATCCGCACGACTCAACCCGGCCTGTTAGACCAAGAAGCCAAATCGAAGGCGACTACAAGCTAACTCATCATCTTCCTTGACCCGATTGACTAACTGAAGACCGTCTTGACTGTTATTTCTGACAGTATTATAACGGAATATTCCGTCAGCGGAAAAGAGGATTTCAGGTGGCCGGCGATGACTTTTCCGGTCGGACTCCGGCCATAATACCAGCTTTCCGGCGACCAAAATTACAGATTTTTGTGTTGGATTCTTCTCATGGGTATGAAGACTTAGATTTGGAAATTGGATGAAAATTTGTGAAGAATTCTCTAGAATCATCTAAAGTCATGGGTTTGTGGAATTGGGTTCAAATTTGGAAAGAGAAGATGGAAGATTTGAGAAAGGCTTGAACTTGGAAATTGAATTGCTAAAGGAAAGGGGTTCTATTCCTTGGAAGATTTGGAGAATATTGAAGCCTATAAATAGAGAAGTTCTCTACATCTCTTTACACACCTTTTTACACACACAACACTTCTCTTTTCTTTATTCTTTGTGTGAACTCCTTAACATGAGTAGCTAATTTTATTATTGATTGAGGATGAATTCCTAGTTCTTAACATGTTTTGAGTTTTGTTTTAAATCTACTTTGAAGTTTTCACATGATTATCGTTTGTTTTTACTAATAGGAATGTTTATACATTCATGGTTGATTGATAGATTGTTTGGGTGGCCAACTAAATTGATTTGTTAATTGATCTAAAGCTAGTGAAAGTTAGGGATAAGTAATCGTTTCTTGACTCTTACATAAGTAGCAAACACGAGACCTTGCGGAGGGATTCCGTGAAGCAATTGTGTGTGAAAACAACGCTAGAAAGTGGACCAAGCGAACCGAGTTTAACTACTAGTACTAAACCTAAATTCATAAATCTTAATGCGTTCGGGGAATTACATCTTGTAAGCGAACCTCAAGGTGGTTCTTTTAAATAGAATCTGATAACTAAGCGGACCTGTTACTTAGTGAAATAAGGGATTTTGGGGCTAGCTAAGCGAACCTGCTATCCTACGGTTGGTGATAATCTGTGACTAATAACATGTGGATGAGAAACATAACTTGAATCATTGTTTTGCAACGAAGAAATATTCCTTGATCTTGTCTCTCTTATTGATTTCAACTTTAACTTTTAATTGCTTTATTTATTTTCTTTTGTTTTACACCCCCCTTTTTGTGACAATTTTTACAACTAGAATCTCTTGCTCCTCGTGGGAACGAACTTACTAAACTATATTACTTGTTAATTAGGTGGAAAAATATTAATTAATTTGTTGTGGTTACGACACGCACCAAATTTTGGCGCCGTTTCCGGGGAGCAACCGATGATTTTAGTTGTTTTTGTTTTTGTTTTTGCTTTATTCTTGCTTTGTTAGATTTTATATCGTATCTAACTTAGTTTCTGAGAATCTTATTTCAGGTACCGGTTTTCCATGTATGGTGGACAAGAGCAAGCATATTACAACAATCAATACGGTTTTCAACCTCAACATTATGACAACTTCCAACCATCCTTAGGATACAATCAAAACCAATATTTTGGCTATGATAAATTTCCTACAGAACCTTATGGATATTCTCATACACATCAACAACCTCATGACGGGAATGTGCATACAGAGAATTTGGAATATACTCCTCTTCATCGTGTTTTTCCTTCACTTTTTCCAAAAGAGGAGATACAGTCTAGAAACTCTATCAACGGTGGTAAGCGTGTGAACGTCAGGAAAGTTGCACAGAAATTATACAAATTGGAAGATGATGGAGACTCGGAAGAGCTTGTCGCAGAAATTAGTAGGACTATTCATATGGAACTTAAACGACGTCGGGATAAAGGTTATGAAACCGATGAAGATTCTTTTTATGGTGAGTCTGAAAATGAAGATGATTGTGTTGAAAAGGACCAACCTTTGGAGACTTTTGAAGACGCTAGTGTAGCTTACTTGAGCCTTGATATTAATAATGATCAAGCACCTATTCAAAAGGTAGAGCTTGAGGAATATGCAATTAGTGCTTGGAAAAAATTCCTTAGGGAAAGATATGAGTCCGCGGAAGTGTATGAGCGTTGCAACAATGAGGAAGTTATTCCAACTCCGGAGCATAATAACGATCCTTCACCTATTCAAAAGGAGGAGATTGGGTGTGACTTACCTATTGTTATAAACGGTGTAACACCCGCACAAGAGGATCTTACAATCTATATCGACGAGAATCATTTTAGTGAACGACCCGATTCCAATGATGAGAATGTTGAAGAGATGATGCTAGCGAATGAAACCACATTGATTGATTTCTTGGAAGACCCAATTGAACTTGCCAATGATTTTAATGATGCCAAGACTTTGGTTAAGGTAGAAAACGACGAAGAATGGTTGCAAGGTTTAATAGAGGACCACGATATACAAGAGGTAAGTAATTCACTTGAATTTTTTAAGGATGAAGAGGATTCTATAATACAAGAAATTGTGCAAGGTTTGTCTAACCCTTTGCATATTGATTCTTCTCCTTTACCTCTTATTGGTTTGAATGTATGTGCTTCAAAGTATTTTTGGATGATTTTTTTCTAGATATCCACCATTGGAAACACTTGATTCTAACACCATGCGGGTTTGCCAAGAGGAACACATGGAAGTTCCCAAATTCTATGTTCTTTATACACTTCCGAGTGTGGACGAGAATAAGTGTGGGGGAAATTTCTATCGAGCAATAATTTCACAATTGTTTTCTTGTGCTAATATTTGTATGGAGTTATTGTTTTCAAAACAGGTATTATGGGTGGATCCTCAAATTTTCAGATTGTTAGTATATGGGAATGAATCTTGCAAGAGCTAAGTCGGGCCGTCGACTTTAAAACAAGCGCTTCATGGGAGGCAACCCATAGGTTTTGTATTTCTTATCCTTTTGCTTTTTATTTTTCTTATTTATTTTTCTTATTCCATATCATGTTAAAATTTCCCACCTTAACTTTACTAGGACGATTCAATTACATTGAGGACAATGTAAGGTTTAAGTGTGGGGGTGTGGTTAAGCATGTATATTAAAAAAAAATTAAAACATTAAAAAAAATAAAATAAAATAAGTTTTACATAAAACTTCAACTTTTAGAGATTTTAGAGTCACTAGAATACTTCTAGGTATGTTTACATAGAGAATTCTGACCGACATAATTGAACTTGGAAGTGTTAGGGAACTACATTCGGATTTCTTGCTTGTTAGAGTGTTAAATAATGGATTTAATCATGCCGGTGATGCAAATTTGGTGCAGGGAGAAATGCATTATTAGAGTTGCTGATCAATCATTAGTGGAGACTACCCGTATTCATATCATGTGAGGCACCGACCAGAAATTTTTCCATCTAACTAAAGAGCTTTCTTTTGAGTGTGTGTCACCAAACGTTAATTCCGGGTAAAATGGTGAGCTACCCAACCTCCCACCAATAGAAGCACTACTCTTTGATCTCTTGAGTGCTAATTTTGTCAATCATGAAGGGTGACGTCTATAGATGAAAGCCTCCTTCTTGTAGTTCGATTTGCAGTTAGCACCATTGATAGGGTGTAGAATACATCCTATTTACTATCTATTGTTTATGCTTTCTTTGCTATTTTTCTTGTAAATTATGTATTTTACGCTTGTTTTGAGTTTTATAGCTACTTTGGAGTCACACGGAGGAAAAGAAGAAGAAATTACTCTATTTAAGCCAAAGGGGCAAAAAGGTCATTTTACAGGCGATTGATATATGGAGCCCAGCCAAGGTTAAGGGGCAACCCAATTTGGAGGAGTACTAAAGCCAGGCCCAGTCAAGGCTAAGGGGGTTGTCATCAGGGTACCCCTTATCATCTACCAGAGGGTGCATTTATCGGCTTTCATGTGGGGTGCAAATATCCACCCAAATCTCTACAACCCTAAATCGAGAGAAGATTTTCTCTCATTCATCTCAATCATCTTCCCCAAAAATTGAGAAAGAAATTGAGCGGAAAAAATACAGGGAGAAGATGTTGATTTCAGAGATGGTAACTGGGTTAGGGTTCGATTCAATAGATGGTAACAGGGTCACGGATCTAGATTGAGCTTGAGGAGAATCGATTGAAGGAGGTGATATATTGAAGTGGTTGATGGTGCTGTTGAATTGGTTGAGCAGTTGTTGCTACTGATGTACCGAGAGATCGAGAACTCGGTGAAGTAATGGCTCGCTGCTCGGACCGAGTTGGTGCTGTTGATAATCACTGATGGTGCAATTCAAAGATTGAAGCAGCAGATGAAGACAGAGACGGATATGGTTCTTGAGAATGAAGAGCTAGGGAAGAGCTAGGGTTTGTAGGCTCATTATTGAGCTGAGATGAAGATGAAAATGGGTTTGAGTAGGTGCCATGAATTGAAGAAATCTGGTGGATTGAGAAGCTAAGAAAGATCGAAATGGAATAAGGGTTTGCGTTGGTGGTGGTACTTGAGAATTCGGACTTGAGTTTTGAGCGAACCGATGAAACTCGATGGGGATTATGGTGCTGCTACTAGTGTTCAATTGGTGGTTAATTCAAGAATGGGGCTGGAATGGATGTTGATGGCTAGAGTTACAGGGCTACAATGGTTCTGGTGAAGTTACAGGTTCTAGTGCTGCTAGAGGAGGTTATGGAGAACTGCAGCTAGTTGAAGATGAGCTGAGATGGGTCAGTGTTGAATTCTAGTATGCGTGTCGAGTTATGGGCGAGTTCGATCTTTGTGTAGAATAAGGAACTGTGTGCAAAAGCTACTATTGTTGTGTATATTGAGTTGTAGCTAAAAACGGCAGTGGCTGGTCTGATGTTGGTAGTTGAGATGATAATTGCAGCTGCATTTCGAGACTCGCATATAGGAGCAGTACGGGAATGGAGATTGGTGGAGTCGTTGCCGTGGAGTTCAGCTTTGCTCTTGTCTCGAGTGGGGATCAATTGGTGGTTAATGCACTCAATTGCGGGTTTGGTCTCAACATTGCAAACGAGCTAAAGAGCCGGGCAGAAATTGGAGGTTTGGCACTAATGATTGCGAGTTGGTGGAGTTAAGTCTTGCATTGCGGAGAAGGTGCAATGTTGGTATTGATTTGGTTGTGCGGTGATGAGTTGCGGGGATAAATGGGTTGGTGTTGGTTTGAATTCAAATGAGGACAGGGGGAAGAAATGTTTTGCAATGAGAGTTATGTAGCATGTGGTGGCTCGAGATGGACTTGCGGTGACTAATGCATGAGTTGAAGTGCGGGAAGATCGGCCATCATGGTCAAGCACTTACCTAAGGCGTGCAATGACTTTGGCATAGACCAACTCGGCCAGTCAGCTACTCAAGAATCGACTCGGTTCGACTCGAGTGACTTAGATCTTGACCTAGTCAACGATTAACGACCGTTAGTCAACGATTAAGTATAACAGAATCTTGGACGGAATATACCTTTACCGGTAGAGAATTTTCAGGTGGCCGGCGGGCACAATTCCGGCCGGATTCCGGCCACAATCCCAGTTTTCCGGCGAGCAAAAATTCCAGAATTTTCTATGGACTTCTCTCATGGGTGTGAAGACTTGGGCTTGGAATTGGATGGAGAATTGGGTTCAAATTTGGAAAGAGAAGATGGAAGAAGAGAAAGACTTGAATTTGGAAATTGAATTGCAAAAGGAAAAGGATTCTATTCCTTGGAAGATTTGGAGAATATTGAAGCCTATAAATAGAGAAGTTTTCTACATCTTTTACACACCTCTTTACACACACAACACTTGTGTTTTTGATAGCTTTTGAAAATTCTTCTTTTTAATTATTTGTGTGAACTCTTGAAAATTCTCCTTTTAATTATTATTTGTGTGAATTTCAAAAACATGAGTAGCTAATTTTATTATTGATTGAGGATGAATTCCTAGTTCTTAATATATGATTTAAGTTTTTGTTTTCAATTCTATCTTGAGATTTTTCACATGATTATCGATTGTTTTTACTAATAGGAATGTTTATTCATTCATGATTGATTGATAGATTGTTTGGAGTGCACGCTAAATTGATTTGTTAATTGATCTATATCTAGTATAAGTTAGGGAATACGTAATCGTTCTCGACAATTTACACAAGTAGAAAACACGAGACCTTGCGGAGGGATTCCGTGGAGCGATTGTGTGTAAAAACAACGCTAGAAAGTGGACCAAGCGGACAAGTTTAACTACTAGTACTAAACCTAAATTCATAGATCTTAATGCATTCAGGGAATTACATCTTGTAAGCGAACCTCAGGGTGGTTCTTTTGAATAGAATCTGATAACTAAGCGGACCTGTTACTCAGTGAAATAAGGGATTTTGGGCTAGCTAAGCGGACCTGCTATCCTACGGTTGGTGATAATCTATGACTTATAACAAGTAGAAAAGAACATAACTTTAATCATTGTTTTGCAACGAAGAAGGATTCCTTGATCTTGTCTCTCTTATTGCTTTCAACTTTCGATTTTAATTGCTTTGTTTATTTTCTTTTGCTTTTTACACCCCCCTTTCGTGACAATTTTTACAACTAGAATCTCTTGCTCCTCGTGGGAACGAACTTGACTTCCATTATATTATTTTTAATTGAGTGGAAACATTAATTAATTTGATTGCACCTACGACACGCATCAACCATTCTTTCCACAACAACGGGTCCATAGAAACACCATCATCATCAACAAGGAGCTACATCAAAATCTACAAGGAAAGTTGAAAAAGTTCAAGGTTTACAAGCAACAAAACAAGAAAAGAGCAAATTTCATATTCAAGTAAAGCAACATACAAAGAGCAGATTTTTACATATATGTTGAGGACTTACAATATAATGATGTAATTCTATATCCAAGTATAAAGACTTATTCACAAGAGCGAAGAAAATCAAAAGATGAGAATTGTTGAAGTTTATGATTTCGAGACGATACAAGTTGTGAAGAATCAAGTGGTAAAATACTTCTCCCACGGCCACGGTTTGTTTTATTTTTACTTTGTTATATTTCTCTAGAAGTTTTCAAAAAAGAAAAAAAAAAAAAGAGAAATATTGTTTTGTTTTTATTTATTTAATAAGCCGTGGGGAAGGAAAATCTATAAGGAAGTTTCAAGCGACAAGGATTTTAAGGTAAAAAGAGTTACAAATTGTTAAGGATTTATGAAATTCAAGAGTTTATCATCAATAGTTGAAACCGAAGACGAAGACCAAGAAGATCAAGACGAGGAGCGGAAGACGTTTCTATTGGATGCCGTAAGAGTGGTGTTATCATAATTGGCGATCAGATGTGAAGGTGAGTAAGTAATCTCATCCTCGATAATAGTGGTTGATTTCCTTTCTTAGAGATCGTCAGAAAAAATGGTTTTTTTCAAAATGTTAAAAGATGTGGGTTTTTAAAATATCGGAAGTTGTCCTTCCCACCATTCAACGTGTGTAGGATTTCTCTTTTCATTCCTACCTGCACACATGTGAGACCCATAAAAAGCCGTCTTTTTGAGTGCAATTATCATAAAATCTTTTTTGGTGAGGCAGAAGTCGAGGCGAAATGCTTATTGATCGTTTCTCAAACACGCGTTCTCTCATTATGGTGTGGTTATTTCTCACTCAACATTTAAGAATGAGAATATGTTCTTTAGTATTTCTAACTTCTTATTACTAGAATGCAGACACTCTATGTCCTCATAACTCTTTGGATGCTTGGGACGCTGGAACGCTTTGAAGTTGTAAGTTTTAGTTTGATTTGCTCGAGGACTAGCAAAGTCTAAGTGTGGGGGAATCTGATAGGGTGTAGAATACATCCTATTTACTATCTATTGTTTATGCTTTCTTTGCTATTTTTCTTGTAAATTATGTATTTTACGCTTGTCTTGAGTTTTGTAGCTACTTTGGAGTCACACGGAGGAAAAGAAGAAGAAATCACCCAATTTTAGCAACAAGGGCAAAATTGTCATTTCATGGGCAAACACTATCTGGAGCCCAGCCAAGGTTAAGGGGCAACTCTTTTTGGAGGAGTACTAGTAGCACCAGTGAGGTTAAGGGGTCAGAATTGGTCGCCCTTATCAAGAGTGGACGGGTGTCTATATCCTACCCTACTTTAACCCAACCCTAAAATCGAGAGATGTTTTCTCTCATTCATATCATTCTATCATTCAGTTCTACCTGAAATAAAGAAGAAAGAAAAGCAGCAGCCGCTGCTATTAAATCAAGAACAGATCGAGAAACAAACAGAGAGATTGAGAGAATTAATGAGTTTTTCTGACTAAATCGAGAGACAAGGAAGGAGTTGGTGGTGGTCTCTGATGTTGGAGAAGAAAGTATGTTGTTGAGATCGAGAAGTTGTGGCAGAGAAGATGTTAATCGAAGTAAGTTGTGATTTTGGTCACTGTAACTGAAATTGGAAGAATGGGTTCGATTTTCTGGCGCTGTTGGTGGCCGCTGGTTGAAATCGAGAAGCAGTGAAGAAATTGAAACCAAGAACAGATATGGGAAATAGAGATGAAGAAACAGACAGGGAGATGCAGTCGAGAATCGAGAGTGGATTAAGAACAACGATTAGTGTGATGAAGGAATTGAAGCTGCTGTTGATTAGATCGAGAAATTCAGAGAAATTGAGATGAGGGTTAAACTCGGATTCGATTGTGAGAGATAAAATCAAGGGTTCTGTGGTGATGTTCAAGAAATGAAATCAATAGGGTTAGTAATTGTTGTTGTCGTTCTCGGAAGAAATTGGAAAGGGATTTGAGTAAATCAGATGATTTGTGGTCTTGCTGTCCCTGGTGTGAATATGGAGTTGTTGAAACAGTGGTGGCGAGCTCATATAGGAGGTGCAGATGGATTTAGTAAGGGTCTGAGTTTGAATTAAGAATCGTGACTAGATGGGTTCGAGCTGATGGTGGCTGGTCTTGATGTTGATAACAATGTGAAGTAGCCAAATGCTGCAATGATGCCAAGAACATACATGGAAGATTGAGATGGAGTCTGGGTTCTTGTCGCTGTTTGGATTTAATGGGTTTGTGGCTATGAAGCTGCCTGATGAGCACGAAAGTGCGATGCATTTTCACCCATAAATACATTAGCTGGGACTCATTTTATCACTAATAAACTTGTTTGTAGGTGTTTTTGTGAAATAAGCTCTTATGGAGAAAGTTGCTCGAAAAGTGGTTTTTGTACCCGGAGGACACATGTTATTCGGACTCTCAATGTTGGTTAAGGGACACCTCAATTACTAAGGGATGGTAATCTGGTTGGTTTTGAAGAAAAAGGAAGATTACATTCAAACAAAGGCTTAGTATATTCTCTTGAGATATTATCGGATTTATGTGGAAGATTTTAGAAGAGATTTGGTCAGAGATTTGGTTGGAATTAGATTGGTATTAATTCTTCGCATCAAAACAGTGGCGGTAAATGCTTTTGTTTCGTAAAAGGAAGGATATATTTTCGGTTTGAAGAAAACAGGAAAGAAGATATTTTGAAGTTAAATTAAATAATTTTGGTTCAGATAATATTCCTGGGTGTATATTTTGCATTGATGGAAAGATTCTGACAGCCTATTTACGTGTAGAAGATGGGGAAAAATCTCCGTAATTTTCAGAAAAAGGAAAGAAAATATTCCGAGCTAATGCCGAGTAATGGAGAAGATTTCGAAGTAATGAGGGGATATTCTTGGTCCTGTCGAGTATATAAAGGTTGTTTGGGTGTCATAGAGTGGCTATCGAGAGTTTGGGGAGAATAATTAGTTTTCTTTAATAAAAACACCATTTGAGCTATGAATTATATTTTTGAGTGTGTTTTTATCATGAGAAACTAGACCCCGACACGGGGTCGACGGAGGAAGCCGAACTTCATACATGGGTGAATTTATTTTATTCTTTTAATGACTTTTGCATTTATTTTAAATTGTTTTATGATTTGAAAAAATTAGTTATCATTTTATTAGATGGGTCATGCTTGCTTAGATGTTTGATGTCCCATGCTTACGATTTATAACTAATATTTGGAGAATCTACCTTGGCAAAAATAAGAGTCCTTGTTGTTTTATTTATTGAGCTATAATTGTTGAAGAATAAATAATTGAACCTATTGATATAAATTCGGTGGAATCCTAGACCCAGTAACTCTCTCTTTTATTATTTTCATTAAACCTTTAAATTTAATCTCAACAACGTCCGAGTGAACGACAACCTATTTACTACAACAACAAACAATTAAGAATCATATCATTTTGGCGCCGCCGACGCGGACTTGTTTTTAGATTAATTTTTAGGTTTATTTTTATTTTGTACAGTATTTTCTTTTCATTTTAGATTTTCTTTTTTCCTTTTTATGCGCTTCTTTTTGTATTTCTTTTCGTGGACTTTTTGAGGATGATGACTTCTTTCGAGGAGACGTCACCTACGATGACGCCGCGGAATATAAGCGTAGAAAGTCAAATTATCGTGAAACCTCATCCGAGATGACGCTTGCCGAATATATGCGTAGGCAATGGTATGGAGTTTCGCTCCACATGAGGTAAGTGAAGAATCACATGAAACTATATATGAGAAGTATTACAAACACACACCGCCTAGTTTGGAACAAAGATTGAGAGTTCTTGAATGTCAAAGATTATTTGCTGATGATGATGAATCTGGTAGTGACTCTCTGTTCCAAACAGAACATATAGATGACCCTGTGGATGATTGTGTGGATGATTCGCCTAGTTCCATAGATGAATCTACCTCACAAGATCATCTAAACTCATGGGTTTGTGGAATTGGGTTCAAATTTGGAAAGAGAAGATGGAAGATTTGAGAAAGGCTTGAACTTGGAAATTGAATTGCTAAAGGAAAGGGGTTCTATTCCTTGGAAGATTTGGAGAATATTGAAGCCTATAAATAGAGAAGTTCTCTACATCTCTTTACACACCTTTTTACACACACAACACTTCTCTTTTCTTTATTCTTTGTGTGAACTCCTTAACATGAGTAGCTAATTTTATTATTGATTGAGGATGAATTCCTAGTTCTTAACATGTTTTGAGTTTTGTTTTAAATCTACTTTGAAGTTTTCACATGATTATCGTTTGTTTTTACTAATAGGAATGTTTATACATTCACGGTTGATTGATAGATTGTTTGGGTGGCCAACTAAATTGATTTGTTAATTGATATAAAGCTAGTGAAAGTTAGGGGATAAGTAATAGTTTCTTGACTCTTACATAAGTAGCAAACACGAGACCTTGCGGAGGGATTCCGTGGAGCAATTGTGTGTGAAAACAACGCTAGAAATTGGACCAAGCGAACCGAGTTTAACTACTAGTACTAAACCTAAATTCATAAATCTTAATGCGTTCGGGGAATTACATCTTGTAAGCGAACCTCAAGGTGGTTCTTTTGAATAGAATCTGATAACTAAGCGGACCTGTTACTCATTGAAATAAGGGATTTTGGGGCTAGCTAAGCGAACCTGCTATCCTACGGTTGGTGATAATCTGTGACTAATAACATGTGGATGATAAACATAACTTGAATCATTGTTTTGCAACGAAGAAAGATTCCTTGATCTTGTCTCTCTTATTGATTTCAACTTTAACTTTTAATTGCTTTGTTTATTTTCTTTTGCTTTACACCCCCCTTTTTGTGACAATTTTTACAACTAGAATCTCTTGCTCCTCGTGGGAACGAACTTACTACACTATATTACTTGTTAATTAGGTGGAAAAATATTAATTAATTTGTTGTGGTTACGACACGCACCATGGATGTCGGTCACAAGTCATGATTAAGAATTGCTATTAACGTGGACCAAAGTGATGATTCTCGATGAAATCATGTATTTATTATCATTGTGGCGCTAGGAGGTAATCGAAATGGAAGATCATTCAAACTCATAAAGAAAAGATTCGAAATGATCAACCAAGAATTGGAACATTTTAAAGAGATACTGGAAGCTGTTAAGGATAGGCATTACACATTGTCCATTTGGAGAAGAGTAAGTATGTTTACATATATGTTGTTCATTAAATAAGTTTTTGATAATTCTAACTTAACATTGATTTTTTTTTCCAGCATACTTTGGCGCTTTCCCGATATGAAGCTATTCATCACAAATAATTTATACATATGAGAGGGTACCAAGTACACCACCAAATTTTTCGTTCGGAAACCTGTATGGATAAAACCTGATATAATTACAAGTATACCAACTTAATGATCCTTGACAATGTATATAGAGTTTATATCTCGATCTCTTCTCAATCAGAAAGTTAAGATAATAACAAATTCGGTGAACCTGATTGTTTTGAAGAGTACTTGGACAATATCAAAATCAATATCCAAGATCAATCTAATCGTATCCAAATAATTGAATCCGAAGTATGAAACTTGTTATCTATATTTCAAGATACAAATTCTACAAGAACGAGGCTCGTAATCGATCACAATTAATATGGACTAATCTACTAGAATTGATTATGTCGTACTTGTGTTATACCTATTATAAAGATAAACCAACATAATGCGTAAAAACAAAACACACAAGACACCAGAAGTTTTGTTAACAAGGAAAACTGCACTTGCATAAAAACCTCGAGACCTCGTCCAGATTTGAACACATGTGTTAAGTCACTACTGACACTAGCCTACTATCAAACTTCAAATTGGAATGTAGATGAGACCGAATTAACCTTCTAATTAATTTAGCTGCAGTCGTGCTCCTTACGTCTCTTGAACCTCGCAATGCTTTATGCAATTGATTCCCTTAGTTGACGGCCTTTACAATCTAAGAGTTTTTTGAGCCTAAGTGAATACTTTCGATACCAATCTTCCTTTAACAAATAAGCCTATTTGATTTCCCTTTATATCGAATAGATAATTTCTTGGAAATTTACTTGCAATAGACAAAGCTCGGAAACCTCACAATCCTGAACATTTACACTCGGTTAGCTGAGAAGCCTGGACTTTTAACCACCTCTCAAGAAATCACAAAGTCTGTGAAAAGGAAACTTTTGTGATTTATATCTATCTCGTTCCTAAAATAGATTACTAAAACCTCGAGAAAAAAAAAGGAACAAAATCTGGATACACAAACTATCAAGGTAAAGATAGTCGGACCTGGCTTCACGAATCCCTACGTGAAGTATTTTATTCATAGACATAACTATGTTTCTCATAGGAAACCTAAGTTAATAGAGGACGACTCTAGCAAACAATAAGGACATACAAATGTCAGGGATTTAGTTTTCAAGTTGTTCGAGTCTCTTTATTTATAGACTTTCAAGACTAAGGGTTGCTTTGAATTCAAGCTAAGATAACTTGAGATTCAAGTAAACACTTTCTCTGTTTATATGAAATTCTTGTATGGAGTCCATGTAAACATGTGCAAAATTTGTCTTGAAATTAAATTGAAAAACATACACTATGGTCTGGGTAAGGAACCATGTATAACGATAGTTCTTGGAAAATATTTATTTCGAACTTATAAGAAATATCATATTCATTTAAACACTTAAGATTTGAATCATTGATGCTCATAAACAAAGTGTTTTAGTTATCAATGGTGTCTTAGAGGTGTTTATGATTGTCGTAACAATACTAAACATAATTAAGAAAATGGTGTGTAAGCATATGCGCGATTCGTACTAGGTAGTTATGCGGAACGACACGCGTAATTATGACCAATTCGTGATTCAAGGACCGATAATACTAGGTATGCATACCGCTAGGATAGTCACGACCTCAAATCATTTACAGTATGTGTACTAGTACATGTACTATGCCCATTCACGAATCCAAAACATTTTAGTTACGCGTACTAGGTACGTGTACCTACCTATATTCCGGAACCTCGGATATCTGTGGTATGCGTACTAGGTACGTGTACATACCTTGAGTCAAGATTTCAGTAAGTTCTTGAAATTCTCTTTGATGTTTTGAAATATTCTCAAATGCCATAAATATAAAATATCATTGCTTGGGAAAATTTCAAATGATCGATATTGTAACACCCCATATTTTTAGCATCGCGCATGCTCAAAAATGTGCCATGGCCTGAGATGAAGCTTTATCTCAAGCTTCTGCTACGTGGTAAGGGGCTTATTGGCCAAAGGCCAATATCGTGCCAAAATGGAGCATTATGTTTGGCATATGGGCCAAGGGTAAATGTTGTATTACGTAAGTTATATTTTCTAAGAGCCAATGACGCACCAAATGGTGCATTAGATCAGTTAGGAGAATGTCCTAGAAAAAAGTAGTGCCACAATGACGCATTTCGTGGGTCATTGGAATACGGCCAATATCACATCACAATGATGTACTAGGCTAGATCAGGCAGGCCGAGTTTTGTACAACCAACATGGTCATGTGAAGCATCGCATCACAAAGATGCATCAGGCCAGAGAAGGATGTCATTGGCAATGAATAGCCAACATGGCTGGACATTGGAGTTGGCCTATGGGCTAAAGATGGAAATACAACCATCATCGGAAGTTAATCAAAATTACATGGACGGAAAAGCACCTCAAAATATGACTTGGTGAATGTCAATCTGGTTCCCAACTTTAAGTTGTAGAAATATCAATAAGACATATATAGGAAGGGATAGTAGGTTGAAGGTGAATATGCGTACTATGCACAAGTAAGCTTAACAGGAAGAGTAAAAATGATGTTTATGCCTCATTTATAGCTGAGATTATGCATGGGCGTCACTATTCCAATGCTATAGCTTTTTCCCCAACTACTTGGACTCAAGATATTATTCAGAGTTATTAAAAAAATACACTTGCTGACCAGCTCATCCCTAAGTTACTAGTAAGTGCTACTGCAATACCACACTTCACTCATAGTGAAGGCATTTTGAGATATAAAGGAAGAATTTACGTGGGCACTGGTAATTCATTGAAAACAAATATTTTAGCATTTGTACATGCTTCAGCTATAGGAGGTCACTCTGACATACAAGGGAGTTACATGATAGCTAAGAATTATTTCTATTGGAAAGAATTGAAGAAAGAGTTGTATTTTGTCAGCCACTAGACACTGTGATATTTATCAAAGAAACAAGATAAAGTATACACACCAAGCTAGACTCTTACAACCACTACATATTTCCACTCAAGCATCGCAACATATCACCATGGGTTTCATTGAAAGATTTCCCAAATCTAATAAAAAAGATATCATCTTGGTTGTTTTTGACAGGTTAACTAAATATGCTCATTTTTTTTGAGTTTAAGTCATTCACTCACTGCTTCTTCTGTTTCACAATAGTTCACCTGCGTCAATTGTATATGATATAGATAAAGTTTTCACCAGTCTATATTGGCAAGAACTCTTTAAATCAGTGGGAAACAATCTCCATCTTAGCACTGCTTACCACCCACAATCAGATGGCCATACTGAGAGTAAACTTTTAGAAAGTTATTTGAGATGTATGACAGGTTACGAGCCAAGGAATTGGTTTTGGATCTCTCTTGCTGAATGGTGGTATCACACTAATTACCACACTAGCCTGAAAATGTCTCCATTCTAGGCTTTGTATGGATATATTTCACCCCACCTAGACTTTCCTACTGAAGCCACTACTTCCGTTGTTGTTGTTGACAAGTATCTTAAACAAAGAGACAATATGTTGGACATCTTGAAGGAATCACTCTCTAAAGCAATGAAATGGTTTGTATACAAGAAGCGTATTGACAGATCATTCACAATTGGAGATTGGGTATATCTCAAATTGCATCCATATGAATGATCTTCATTGTCTCTGCGCAGAGACTTCAATCTGGCAGCAATGTACTATGGTCCTTATATATTCTCGGAGCGACTTGGTCAAGTGGCGTACAAGTTAGATCTTCCAGCAGGGTCCAGAATTCTTAATGTTTTTCATGTCTCTCAGCTAAAGAAGCAGCTTGGTACAACATACACTATTATCCTCAATTTACCTCCAGTGGGTGATTCAGGTGAGATTGTTCTTCTACCAGTAGATGTTTTTGACACTCGAGAAATAACCAGACACGTTCACACTGTATCCCAACTCTTGGTTCAATGGTCTCACATTTCACCTACAGATGTAATTTGGGAAGACAAACCACATGTTCAAGAACACTTTCCAAAGTTCCATCCTTGAGGACAAGGATGATCTCAAAATGGGGGTATTGTCATGTACCCAAGTGTTGATGGTGGTTTTAAAACAAAGGGTAAAATCGTAAAACCCCAAATAACCTAATGTCACCAAAGTGACACATTTATTAGGACATTTAATGCATGTAATCGATAATAGGGGGTATTTTTTCGATTAGGGTTACGACGAACAAAACCCTAATTCCTCCGTGTCAATGGCAAGTCATGCCCCACACCTAGCCCAAGCTAGCCGCACCTCTATGCCAATGGAAAATCATGCCAACCACACCAAAACGCGCCAAAGCATGCCAACCATGTTAGCCGCACCTCCGTGCCAATGGCAAATCATTCCAGCCACACCTAGCCCAAGCTAGCCGTACCTCTGTGCCAATGGCAAATCATGCCAGCCACACCAAACGCGCCAAAGCATGCCAACCATGCTAGCCGCACCTCCGTACCAATGGCAAATCATGCCGACCACACCTAGCCCAAGCTAGCCGCACCTCCGTGCCAATGGCAAATCATGCCAGACCACACCAAACGCGCCAAAGCATGCCAACCATGCTAGCCGCACCTCCGTGCCAATGACAAATCATGCCGGCCCACATTTAGCCCGAGCTAGCCGCGCCATGCCAAACGCACTCGCTTGGCCCTAGCTACGCTAGTCACACCACGCCAAGCCAAACACACTTACCTTGGCCCTATCCACACCTCTCGTGCCAATGGCAAATCATGCCGCCCACACCAAAACGCGCCAAAGCATGCCAACCATGTTGGCCGCACCTCCGTGCCAATGGCAAATCATGCCACCACACCTAGCCCAAGCTAGCCGCACCTCTGCGGCCAATGGCAAATCATGCCGGCCACACCAAACGCGCCAAATCATGCCATGATAGCCGCACCTCCGTGCCAATGGCAAATCATGCCAGCCACATTTAGCCCGAGCTAGCCGCGCCATGCCAAACGCACTCTGCCTTGGCCCTAGCTACGCTAGTCACGTCACGCCAAGCCAAGAACCCTTACCCTAAACATTCCATGCCAAAATGGCGCCCACGCCTAGGCTTGCAAATCATGCAACCTAGGCCAAATTGGCCACGCATGCCATTGGCACATGCCAACACGCTCGCTGGTAGCTTTTCCTACTGTGGCGCGACCCAAATTGGCCACGCATGCCATTGGCACATGCCAACACGCTCGTTGGTAGCCTTTTCTACCAGGCGCGACCCAAATTGGCCACGCATGCCATCGGACATGCCAACATGCTCGCCGGGTAGCTTTTTCTACCAGTGGCGCGACCCAAATTGGCCACGCATGCCATTGGCACATGCCAACACGATCGCTGGTAGCTTTTTCTACCAAGGCGCGACCCAAATTGGCCACGCATGCCATTGGCACATGCCAACATGCTCGCCGGTAGTTTTTCCTACTGTATGCGACCCAAATTGGCCACGCGTGCCATTGGCACATGCCAACACGCTCGCTGTTAGCTTTTTCTACCAAGGCGCGACCCAAATTGGCCACGCATGCCATTGGCACAATCCAACACGCTCGCTGGTAGCTTTTCCTACTGTATGCGCGACCTAAATTGGCCACGCATGCCATTGGCACATGCCAACACGCTCGCTGGTAGCTTTTTCTACCAGGGCGCGACCCAAATTGGCCACACATGCTAATGGCACATGCCAACACACTCACTGGTAGCTTTTTCTACCAAGGCGCGACCAAAATTGGCCACGCATGCCATCGGCACATGCCAACACGCTCGCTGGTAGCTTTTCTTACCAGGACGTGGCCCTAATGGCCGAGCATGCCATTGGCACATGCAAACACGCTCGCTGGTAGCTTTTCCTACCAGGACGTGGCTATAATGGCCGAGCATGCCATTGGCACATGCCAACACGCATCGCTGGTAGCTTTTCCTACCAGGACGTGGCCCTAATGGCCGAGCATGCCATTGGCACATGCCAACACGCTCGCTGGTAGCTTTTCTAAACACGGACCATGATTCAACTTGGCCACGCATGTCATTGGCACATGCAAAACACGCATGCTGGTAGCCCAACTTGCAAGCCGTGCAACCTAGGCCAACTTGGCCGTACGCACCATTGGCACATGCCAAAACCCACGCTGGTAGCCTAACTTGCAAATCGTGCAACCTACCGCCAAGGCATTCCACACATGCCATTGGCACATGCCACACACGCCACTAGCAGCTCTATGCATTGCCACTTACACTCAACGTACAACCTACCACCAAGGCATTCCTCACATGCCATTGGCACATGCCACACACACCACTAGCAGCTCTCCGGCATTGCCACTTGCGCCGAGGTGCAACTCGCAACAAAGGCATTCCGCACATGCCATTGGCACATGCCACATGCGCCCTAGCAAGACCACTCGCACTCAAGATGCAACCAACACTCGAGACATCAACACAAACCGGGGATGCTTTCCAGGTCTTGGTTTGGCGTTCACATCTTGTAGCGCACACTACGCTCACATTAAGAAAGCGTGAATAGGAATAAAGCGGTCAAATAAATGAGGAAATAATGGTGAAAACGTTTTCACCCATTAACACCATGCGGTAACCACCTCCTCCCATTATTTCACCCTTTACTCTCTTCCTTCATGAGGCCAGGGTACGTTTCAATCTCGACTTGTATAAATAGGTCTTACCTATTTACACTAGACGACAAGTCTCGGTCAGGAGAAAAATACAACACTCTCAGAAAAGGCAACTTTGCAAGCTCTCCAAAAGCTTTCATCTCTTGCAAGCTTCCTAAGCTTTCACTTTCGATACAAGTCGAGACACTACTCTCCCGCACTATTCCAGGTCTCAACACCTTTCTTTGCTTCCCTCCCAAATCAACCCTTCTCCTCCACTTTGTGATCAAGCAAGTCCTGAACGGCCATTTCTTGGTTTAGGCCGGACTTGTACGGATTGATCTCTCGAATCTATAAAGTGCTCACGTGCGGACATTTGTTTAGGGTTTAAACCAGTTTCTCACTCACCTACCGAATTTACCAAAATCGCGAAATGATTTTTACCCATAAACAATTGGCGACCACAATGGGAGGATTGTTCTATCGGTTACAATACCAACTCCGACTCCCGATTTCGTTTCCGAACGTCAAATCCCAACATGGTGGAACTCGAGTCCTGAGCGGCCGCCGAGAATACCAAAGACAGTAACGCATCCCCGATGTTAGCGTCTCTCCCAATAACGTTGTTGCATCACCTGCCGACTACAATAACATCGAATGCACTCCCTCAAGTGTAACACCGCCAATAACTGTGGCCGTAGTCACGCCTCCTCTAGTGTCTCTGCACAACCCTCTAATCATGGCAACGAAAATATCTCTTCGGGTGCCACGCCGCCAATCACCAGGGCTAGAGCCGCCGCTACGACCCCAAATGCTTCGTCTAGCATGGCTCATCCGACCACAACTAAGGTTCCAACTACCCCGCCGACGGGACGAGAGACCGGAGGGACCAGAGGAGTCGTCCTTACGTCACCATCGCTGATTTGATGGAACTACAAGAGATGCTCGCCGAGCCCAGGACGGATATGGTTTCAACGCAAGGAGGTACTCATCTTTCTCAAGACCCCGACAGAGCGACTACCACGTGAGTCGCGTCCTCCGTAGCCACTTAGGAATGTCTCCAACAACCCCGACGCCAAAGACACCTCGCGGAGCACACCTCCACGGATGAGGAAACTCGCGCTAGAATCCCGTTGGAAGGAAATCAGCCGCCCAACTTCGTCACGAGAGAAGATTTGGAACAACTTCTCCGCAACCGAATCAAGAATGATGAGTTGGACGTGCATCATCACCAATCCCCTTACCCATCTAAAATGCAGAGAATCCTCTCCCAAGGGGGTACTCTTCTCCTTAATTTACCCCCGTACGATGGTACGGAATGCACATGAGCATGTCTCTAGTTTCCCGGAATCCCTAGGTGAACATGAATATAATCACGTTCTTCGTTTAAGGGAATTCTCAAAATCACTTACCGGAAGGGCGTATACATGGTACAACATCATCCCACCGAACAAAGATTCCCAACTGGAGTAGCATGGTCACTGCGTTTTACAAGAAATACTTCTTCGTGTCCGAACAAGTTACTTTCTCAGACCTCGGAAGAATGTACCAGTGGGATAACGAACATCCGATTGATTTCGTCAAAAGGTTCGTGGTTCAAGCACTCGACCACACGACCCAAACGTGACCGAGCAACAACCGGTGAACGCATGCATCAATGGTATGGTTCCAATTTACCGCGCCTACTAGAAAACTTGCTTTCCAAATGTTCTCCGAACTCCATGAAGCCGCTGCACGATCGCAACAACAACACCAAGATTATCGGAAAGAGCTAAGCCAAATCGAATCAAGACACGCGTGAAACTCGCGGGAATAGATGCCTCATCAGCAAACAATTTAATGCCGGCTCATCCTCCGTGAACATAGTAAACGAAATGGGAAAAAGGAAAGCCCCAACTACGAGCCACCAGCCAAAACGTGAAGCGCCGGCGCAACGGAACCCCCCACCATGAAAGACC
Organism: Papaver armeniacum; assembly: GCA_023531295.1. Lineage (NCBI taxonomy): Eukaryota > Viridiplantae > Streptophyta > Magnoliopsida > Ranunculales > Papaveraceae > Papaver > Papaver armeniacum. Next base: position 8,501 of record JAJJWW010018444.1, on the reverse strand, counting down.
GTCACTAAAACTCCCATGCAAGATCATGAGACCGAAGGAAATACCTTGATTTCCGTTTCCCATCGAGGAGGTGATTGACCTCCTAGAAGCCTCGGGTTCAAGATGATATTATCGGACCGCCACCTCCCCCACGTCTACCAACCGAGGCCGAGATGGAGAACCCTGGCACGCCACTACCACAGTTCGTTCACCACCCGACCAGCGATTGCAAATGATTAAAGCATATTTTCAAAGAAAGGATAGAAGCGGAGGACTCCAACCAGAGATGAAAGATTGCATCGAGACCCACTTCAATAAGAAACTGCGGGTCCTCTGGGGACTCTGTGCACGAGACTCGTATAATCCATGATGCAACATGTATGTGAAATTCTTTATATTTCCAAGGTGCAAACAAGATATTTTCGCAGCTCTCAATCGTGTTGTATTCGGCAAACGACTTTTCTCTCCTCGGAATCCACGCCAAGGGACCAAGCTTTCCAACAAAGTGAGCTGTATGAGAACTGGGACCGCCGACCACGTCCCGTTTAAGAGGTAACGAATTTGACGACACGCTCATCGACACGGCCTCCGACCACAACATCATTACTTTCAAGACACTAAAGGCAAAAGGATTTACAAAACAAGACGCTACCTATTCCCCGTCCTGTGATTAAGAGCTTGAGAGGAGAAACTTTGAACGCGCATGGCTACATCAACCTAGAGATCAAGATGGGAGACGCTATAACGCATAGCAAGTTCCACATTGTCAAAGAACTAGATCATGACATGATATTGGGACGCTTATGGGTGCTCGACAACAAAACGAAATTGGATGTACACCCTCTGCCGACTTCCACGCTCGAAGGAATTCCTAACAAATCATCCCATGGGTTATCGCATCAACGAGCTATTGAAGGAACCCAGGCATCCGGAGAGGACCCGTTGGCGCTAGCTCATGGTTTTCAAATGCAAGTAAGTCCGACCAAGCAACCTTTTCGCAACCGGCTCTTTCCTTCCCCATTCCGTCATGGGGACTCTACAAGGACATCGGCATAAACGCTGTCAAGAAATGTGAATGGGGAGTCTGGACCATTTGAACACTTTGCAAGAAGCTTGGAAACTTCTATTGAAGCCAACGAGCCAAGACTTAAACGGTTGCACGACATCTCAACCCGTTTTCAATTGGAGATGTAGTGGTTAAGGAAAGCTCGTTTCAAGTTGGGAAGATGACAAGAAATGGATTTGCCCAATGAAGGAGAAGACGAGTCAGATCTCGGGTTGCGGATACCCTTTTGGGAGGATATTGCAAGCTCATCAATACGTACACACCCGAAGGCGTGATAATTCACTCGCGATGGCTCAAGGAATCCAATCCCTAAAATGCCAGTACTTCCCAATCACTCCCCTTTAGTATTTCCTTTAACAATTCCTCTTAATATTTGTAATCCCCCAAGATGAATACACCGTTTGTATTTTTCCCTAGGGATTCCCTTTTCAAAAAAAAAAAAAAAAAAAAAACATAAATACATTTCTTTCCAAGCGAATCCTTCCGTATATCGTAGAAATACATCGATAAACCTTAAAACCATTGCAGAGCCATCATACCACAACCTCTTTCAAAAATATATATGAAGCAAAATGTTGATCGATGAAGAAGAATGAAAAGACGAGTTTACAAAAAAAAAAAGGGGGACACCGGGGGAACTAAAGCAAATAACAGAATAACAAAAGGGAAGAACTAGCCTCGAAAGACGGAGTACAAGTCCCCTGCAAGACTATCTTCAAGCACTTCCCCCAAAGAATCCCTCTGCAACAAAGGTTCCATTCAACGGTGTTAGCAAAGCAGAACCTCAACATCCCATCCCGAAGCAACTACAGCGGCAATGCTGTCCTCCCGACGACCGGTCCAAGATACGCCACCATGACCCTCCGTATCACCAACGACACCTTTGGCATCAACTTCGCAGGGTATCTCGTTTCGTCATATGCTCCTTCGAAGGTTTTCTCAAATGACACTTCGGATAAAGTTTTTTGATTCATCCACATCGTAAGTCAAGAATCATGGCGCTCCTCCAAGACCACCACACGTTCACTTTTCCGTCGTTTCAACCTAGAAACGGTCCGATCCGCCCCCATACCCGATCGAGGGAAGGCTTTGCCACACCGAAACCTCTCAACATGCCAAGACTCTTCCTTGTTCTCTCGCCCTCCTTCATGCTCACCGAACCCAAGAAAGTCCGAACATGCACCCCGTTCTTCATGGGGATAGATGGAAGGAGGTCCTTAATGATTTCACTAGCTTCGTGGAATGGAGATTCAATCCTAACCAATGACTCCTCAAGAGAAGAAGATCGATCTCCGCTAAGTCCGAAGCCCTTCTCCGAAGAGTTAAAGGCGCAGCCATCCCCGGGAGGGTCCCATCATACACCGCAAAAGATGGGGAAAATGATCCAGCCTCCATCATATCTATACACATATAAAAAGAGGATAACACGAACGGAGAAGAAGAAGAAAATATACCGGTATGATCTTCTTAGCTCCGAATAACCCTAGCGGGTGCTTTTGCAAGAGTCGACTCGCGCCTTCACCCGGAGAATCGGCAGGTTAGAAGATGATTCGTCTCAGTGCGACATGACGAAGAGGAAAATTCAACAAGAAAACCCTTTCTCAAACGAGGGAGATGATGCAATTACGTTGGGTATGAATACGAAAACTTAAGGAAGGAAAGGAAGTAATGATGGACGTAACGCTTCCAGGTTTTTGGGATGGATGATGCCCTGATTGAAGCCGCGCGTGAAGGAAGGCAAAATAAGGAAACTTTGCTATCTGTAGAAACACTTACTCCCTCCTTGTTTTCACCGGTCCCATCAAGCTTGCGCCAGTCTCACCAAACTTCCCTACAACCGCCCAAGTCACGCCGGCTAGCACGCTCAGCTTCCCAATCTTATGCCGGTCCCGCCAGCTAGCACGATCATCTTCACACTTTGATCCGGTCCCGCCAGCAAGCACGTTCAGCTTCCCCACTTTGCGCCGGTCCCGTCAGCAAGCACGTTCAGCTTCCCCACCTTGCGTCGGTCCCACTAGCTAGCACGCTCAGCTTCCCAACTCGCAACAACTTCTCAATGCCGCCCAGCTTCCCGTCTCTCACGACACTAACTTCGCAATTACGCCAGCCTCCCGATTTGCGCAAAACTGCCAGAGGTAAGGATTCCAAATCCTATTTATAAAAAGGTCAGACGAGCCTCCTTAATTTTCTTTACAGTTTGATGTTGATAGTTTGTCACCATCTTATGCTTACCTCGCAACAAAGCTCCTGTTCCGAGCTAAGCATGGGACTTAATGTTGATGGTGGTTTTTAAACAAAGGGTAAAATCGTAAAACCCCAAATAACCTAATGTCACCAAGACACATTTATTAGGACATTTAATGCATGTAATCGCAATTAATAGGGGTATTTTTTCAAATTAGGTTACGACGAACAAAACCCTAATTCCCCCTCCGTGTCAATGGCAAGTCATGCCAGCCTACACCTAGCCCAAGCTAGCCGCACCTCGTGCCAATGGTAAATCATGCCAAATACACCAAAACGCGCCAAAGCATGCCAATCATGTTAGCCGCACTGGTGCCAATGTAAAATCATGTCGCCCACACCTAGCCCAAGCTAGCCGCACCTCTGTGCCAATGGCAAATCATGCCAGCCACACCAAACGCGCCAAAGCATGCCAACCATGCTAGCCGCACCTCCGTGCCAATGGAAAATCATGCCAGCCACACCTAGCCCAAGCTACCCGCACCTCTGTGCCAATGGAAAATCATTCCGGCCACACCAAATGCGCCAAAGCGTGCCAACCATGCTAGCCGCACCTCCGTGCCAATGGCACATCATGCCAGCCACATTTAGCACGAGCTAGCCACGTCATGCCAAACGCACTCTGCCTTGGCCCTAGCTACGCTAGTCACACCACGCCAACCCAAACACACTTACCTTGGCCCTATCCACACCTCTGTGCCAATGGCAAATCATGCCAGCCACACCAAAACGCGCCAAAGCATGCCAACCATGTTGGCCGCACCTCCGTGCCAATGGCGAATCACGCCAGCCACACCTAGCCCAAGCTAGCCGCACCTATGTGCCACTGGCAAATCATGCCAGCCACACCAAATGCGCTAAAGCATGCCATGCTAGCCGCACCTCCGTGCCAATAGAAAATCATGCCAGCCACATTTAGCCCGAGCTAGCCGCGCCATGCCAAACGCACTCTGCCTTGGCCCTAGCTACGCTAGTCACGTCACGCCAAGCCAAGCACCCTTACCCTAACCATGCCATGCCAAAATGGCGCCCACACCTAGGCTTGCAAATCATGCAACCTAGGCCGAATTGGCCACGCATGCCATTGGCACATGCCAACACGCTCGCTGGTAGCTTTTCCTACCAGGGAGCGACCCAAATTGGCCACGCATGCCATTGGCACATGCCAACACGCCGCCGGTAGCTTTTTCTACTAAGGCGCGACCCAAATTGGCCACGCATGCTATTGGCACATGCCAACACGCCGCTGGTAGCTTTTCCTACCAGGGGCGCGACCCAAATTGGCCACGCGTACCATTGGCACATGCCAACACGCTCGCTGGTAGCTTTTTCTACCAAGGCGCGACCCAAATTGGCCACGCATGCCATTGGCACATGCCAACACGCTCGCCGGGTAGCTTTTCCTACCAGGCGCGAGCCAAATTGGCCACGCATGCCATTGGCACATGCCAACACGCTCGCTGGTAGCTTTTCCTACCAGGGCGCGACCCAAATTGGCCACACATGCCAATGGCACATGCCAACACGCTCGCTGATAGCTTTTTCTACCAAGGCGCGACCAAAATTGGACACGCATGCCATTGGCACATGCCAACACGCTCGCTGGTATCTTTTCTTACCGGGACGTGGCCCTAATGGCCGAGCATGCCATCGGCACATGCCAACACGCCGGGTAGCTTTTCCTACCGTGACGTGGCCCTAATGGCCGAGCATGCCATTGGCACATGCCAACACGCATCGCTGGTAGCTTTTCCTACCAGACGTGGCCCTAATGGCCGAGCATGCCATTGGCACATGCCAACACGCCGCTGGTAGCTTTTCTAAACACGGGCCATGATTCAACTTGGCCACGCATGACATTGGCACATGCAAAACACGCATGCTGGTAGCCCAACTTGCAAGCCGTGCAACCTAGGCCAACTTGGCCGTACGCACCATTGGCACATGCCAAAACCCACGCCGGATAGCCTAACTTGCAAACCGTGCAACCTACCGCCAAGGCATTCCACACATGCCATTGGCACATGCCACACACGCCACTAGAAGCTCTATGCATTGCCACTTACACTCAACGTACAACCTACCACCAAGGAATTCCACACATGCCACACACGCCACTAGCAGCTCGCATTGCCACTTGCGCCGAGGTGCAACTCAGAATAAAGGCATTCCGCACATGCCATTGGCACATGCCACATGCGCCCCTAGCAAAGACCACTTGCACTCAAGATGCAACCAACAATCGAGACATCAACACAAACTGGGGGATGCTTTCCATGGTCTTGGTTTGGCGGTCACAGCTTGCAACGTACACTACGCTCACATTAAGAAAGCGTGAATAGGAATAAAGTGGTCAAATAAATGAGGAAATAATGGTGAAAACGTTTTCACCCATTAACACCATGCGGAACCACCTCCTCCCATTATTTCACCCTTTACTCTCTTCCTTCATGAGGCCAGGGTACGTTTCAATCTCGACTTGTATAAATAGGTCTTACCTATTTACACCAAACGACAAGTCTCGGTCAGGAGAAAAATACAACACTCTCAGAAAAGGCAACTTTGCAAGCTCTCCAAAAAGCTTCCATCTCTTGCAAGCTTCCTAAGCTTTCACTTTCGATACAAAGTCGAGACACTACTCTCCCAGAATTATTCTGGTCTCAACACCTTTCTTTGCTTCCTCCCCAAATCAACCCTTCTCCTCCACTTTGTGACCGAAGCAAGTCCTGAACGACCATTTCTTGGTTTAGCCGGACGTGTACGAGATTGATCTCTCGAATCTATAAAGTGCTCACGTGCAGCACATTTGTTTAGGGTTTAAACCAGTTTCTCACTCACCTACCGAATTTACCAAAATCGGCGGAAACGATTTTTACCCATAAACACCAAGCTACCGTTAGCAATAATTCTGAGTTCTTGTGGGAAATCTGTTAATTAAGTTTAACTAGAATAATTATCAGCATTAAATGCTTCGCCACGTAACGGTCTTATTTCCCCCCACGTGTAGGGTGGTAGTTACTTCTATTAAGGTTTTGTGTGTAACGAGCCTCAAGCCGGTCAACACTATTAGACCGGTCAAGTGACGAATTAGCCGATAATGACTCGATTAGTTTAACGCGAACGTTAATTAATAGAGATTAATCTAACAACGACCTAGAGACGAAACTAGTATCAAGAACAGGTCTCGAAAAGTTGTGTGAGATGGACTACTCGAACGTGCCAATCGGATATCGATCTGAGAAGAATTTATCGATTAGTGAGATTGACCGACTGTGGCTGCCCATATCCAAGTGATGGGTGCCTTTATAGATTTCTTTGACCTTATCTCCAGAGTCCGATCGAGTGAAGAATCATTTTATTTCTTTCTTCTCTTTCTTCTTCTTCTTTCTTCTTCTCATGTTCTACTTCTCTCTGTCGATCCAAATCAGAGGATTTGATAATGAATCTCATTCAAGTAAGCGTAGGGGTTGATAATCCGATGGTGATGAAGTTGGTTTGTCTTTAGACGAAGATGAAACGATAGATCAAAGAGAAACATAAATTAGGGATTTAAGTTTAGACTTTGAGTTGTGGTTAATTAAGATACAAATCGAGTGTTTGGCGATGAAGAACGATTGGGTTTATGTTTAATTGAACCGGTAGAGTCGTTTTGGTAGATGAATCAAGAGTTTGGGATTCTCAGAGATTGAATTAGGGTTGGTGCATGTTGTATTGGAGTTCGATTTGGGCAGGATTGAGAAGAATTGAATATAGGGTTTACTGAGAATCAAGGTTAGTAATAAGGTTGAGGGGTTGCCGTTAGTATTGAGAAGAGTTGAAGAATTGAGTCAAGTAAAGAAAGAATTTGAATTCAATTTCTTGAGCCGACAGAGTTGAGGAATTGTACATGGTGTTTGTGGAGGTTCTAGTTGGGTGTGATTGGATTAACTGATTGTTAGAATGTTACAGTTTTTGTAGAGATGTTGAAGTAGAATTGGTTGAGTTTATCGAACCGATAATGCAAGGATGAGATGTTGGAGGTGTTCTTGCTACTGAGATGGAGTTGCAGGTGATGGTTCTCTGAAATGAATGAAATTCAAAGAGTTTAGGTGAAGTCAATTGAGGTAATTGTTCTTCTCTCAGTAACTTAAGTAAGGTTATGAAAGTTATATAGTTGAATCCATGAAATTATCAATGTGTTGGGATTGAAATGATTATGTGAAAATGTAATGAAATTACAGATTGTAGATTAAGTTTATATATTAAATTATAGCCGAGAATATGATTGAGGTGTAGAATTTGTTGTGATTATGGAATTGAGTTTGGTTCAGTGGATAATGGAATTGTCAGGGTTATGTTTGTTGGCTGATGCAGTGAAGAACTAGTGGTTACTTAATGAGTTACATAACTTTGGAGGTGATTGTAGGATTGAATAAGTAGTGCTATGGATTGTTATATGTGCGAAGTGGTTGTAATATGTAATGTTGCTAATAGATTGTGTAGGCAGGGATTGAAGTTTAAATGGATTGAATTAGTGAGATTAAGGGGTTATGAGAATGGTGATGAAATTGATGAAGGTGAGTAGATTGTCAAGTTTGGCGAGGAAATTGGTAAAGAAGTTGTTCTTCTTGAATCAAAGAGTGTTGTGGTGAGTTGTTGTTCTGCTTGGTGGTTCTATATAGGCTTACATATACAGTGGTTGGGGGTTTTATTATGCAAGTGGCCTTTCAGCAAAGTAGTTTTACAATTGATGAATTATCGGCTTCCTGAGATGTATGAGCTGAATTTAGTGGTAGGACTGTAATGGGTGGTTTAGACCTGAGGTGTGTAGCTGATAATGAGGGTTGTATGTTATAGATAATAACTCGGTGGAGGCTTGCTCACGCAATTACGTGTAAACCGATTTGTGATTAAGATTGTACTTGTGAAGTTATTTGTATTCAATGTATTAATATTTGAAGTTATAGTTAGGAGTTTTGGTGTTGCACAATGTTTGTGCTTTAGTGTTCTTTGGCCTGAGCAATGGCTCTGGCCTGTGCAGGAGTTTTGGCCTTGTGTCATTCAACCTAGTCAGACACTACGGGAAAATTATTAATCTACAACTGTAGATTGACAACTCGTAAATTAAAAGTTGTAAAATGTAGTATGTTTTACAACTTTTTCCAACAAAAGCGTTGTCAAAGTAAAATATGTCCAACTCTTAGGACCAACGAGTTCCTAAGAGTAGTGACGA
>JAJJWW010018443.1:0-30731 GCA_023531295.1 Papaver armeniacum | reverse complement strand
TGATGAGTGCCAAATATTGCATATTTCTACATCTATTTATTGGCATTTAACTCATCTTTTGTGCTCGTAAATCGATATTATCCCGATTACGTATTTTCTTTGTTTTCAAGAATAAATATTTGTACTAATTAATTTTGTGTTTTTAGGTAGTAAATAAAGCTTGGAGAAATTGAGGAGCCAAAAGAGCGAAAATTGGAGACAAGCGTCTATGGAGCAGAAAGCCAAAGCCGCACGCGCATCGCCGCAACCCAACAAGGAGCATCCCGTTTACAAGACATGGGCTCGAGCTATCCAAGACCCGGCCCATGACCGGATCAAGCCCGTTCCATCCGAGCCGTGAGATCTCGCCCGCCACATCCAACGCTCGCTTGCATCCCTCACATCATTCTTCGCATTCCCGCTCCACAAAGAAAATCACCTATACCTACTCCCATCGACCAAACCCCATTTCTCCATTTCTCTTCTCTGACTTCCCGACAGTTTCAGAGAAGCCATCACCTCCTTCTTCCCCGACCATGGCAGAGCCACCACCACCATCTTCATCCCCTGACACCGACACCACAGCCACCAACAGCCGCACCACCTTCACCACCTAGTTTCTCTCTATCTCTTCCATGGATTCTTCCCTAGAGGCTAAGTTTGAGATAGAAAGAATTAGGTTTAGGGTTTCACAGTGAGGGTAACATCAAATTAAGGAGTTTTCAGAGCCTAATTAGCAGAGGGGACAACTGATTCAGCAAGTTTGGGTAAGAGGGTCTTTGTTTGATTTCCAATTTGAATTGAGTTAGGGTTTTGCATGTATAAATAGGAAGAACTGTGTATGTGAATGCTCATGCATGGATTAACCAGTGCACAAACTTAGTGTAATTTGTGTTTAATTGTTTCTAATCATGTTCTAATTTGTGAAACTAGGGTATTGATGAAACCCCTAATTATCATGTGAAGTAATCAATCTTTGGTTTTGTTCTTGATGTTTTATAATGTGTTAGGATTATTAGTTAACTCATTGAGCATATGAGTCTGTGATGAGTTGTCTTGTAAGAAGACAACTCATACTAGGGGTAAGTTAGTGAAAATAGTTGATGAACATCCATCCGAGACTTTCAAAGGAAGGCTCAAGAGCATAACCAGAGGTAAATTGCCTTAGCATAAGATTAGAGGGTGAATTCAATCACCCTAGTACCCTTTAACCTTAGTTTACAGTCACAATCACATTTCCTTGTCGTATCGACAACCAAAACAACCAACAATTGTGTTACACACCTCTAGAAATCAGTTAGGAAGCCTTGAGATCAACTTACACACACTCCATTTCCCTGTGGATCGACCTGTACTTGCCACGCCTCCAACAGGCGCTGTGCACTTGCAGTTTAACACGTAGGCGAAGCATTCTTTCCCAGCCTACCAAGTTTTTGGGCGCCGTTAATCACCGTAGTGTTGCTGTTGATTATTGGCTTTCTTCATGAATTTCGGTTTACCACCACGTGCATATTTGCTTTGAAGTACTGTTTTTAATCCTTTATTAGTGTAACTTAGTTGTAATCATCTTATTATCAATTTGAGCATCTATAGCTAAGCATCGAAAAATCGGCATGTTGTAGAGTAAGTGCATTTCATCATCCCCGTGATAAATCAAGCATCTGTGTAAACCCTTCCTGTCGGTCAAATAAGCATCACAGTTCTTCATTTTTCCCCCCCTCAAATATCACATTTTTGCACCATGTAACTTTTCTTTGTGCTTGCTCACATTCGGACTGTCCTAAAGAGCCGCACTTACATTTTCACAATTTTACCCGCATATTGTACCAAGACTTGTTCACATTTTCAATTTCTACACTCTACTCTCACCGCTTATGCCGGTGTTGATATTCATTCTCTTTGTTTAACCTGCATCCCAGAGAACTAAAACTCTTTGTTGAGCTAACAGTGCAGTGGTGCAGTGAGCCAAACCAAGGAAGACAAGGAAAAGCGCAGGACTTGAGGTTAGCCAGTGAATGAGCTGTAACTGAACCTTGATATCTGCTGTGATTTAGAACCTCGATATCTGCTGAACCTTGTATTGCCCTGTGAATGAGCTGTGATTTTGAGGTTAGCCTACCAACATCAACTGATCCTGTTGACTTCATCTGACCTGCAAGGCTGAGTAACCCATTTGCTATATGAAGTGTGCAAGTACATCTCAACTGACTAGTGCAGTATTTTGTGAGTCTGTGTGCGTAATGATGAACAACTAGCTCTTGATTCTCATAAACATGATGCTGTGATGATTGATATGCCATGTATGCTCACTGAACTAGGATATCTGCATTAGCATAATCCTGTGCTCAGCTCCAGCCCCTGTAGCTGTTGAGCTTGAGCTATGACTGTTAGCCTAAGTTAGTGTAGTGTGCATGACCCGAGTTGACATCAACTGAGAGAGTTGAGTTGTACTTTAACATGCTTTTGAGTGATCTGTGCATTGAATTTTGGCTGCACATCTAGTTATCTTTTCACTATAAATCCTTGGCTCCATCCCCTGTAGCTATTGCGCCAAGTTGTTGCCAGACCCCGTGCATGCTCTACCCAGCCTGACAGCCTTGTGTAACTCTCTGTGTTGGATGCTAAAGCATAGTCATTTGTGCAAACTTGCTGCCATTAACTGAGCTAAGCCATATGCCTTTCAGTTTTGTTGAATAAACCTGTCAATTGACCCTGTTGACTCCATCAGCCCTGAGCATAACCTGTGAAAATTAGACATCAACCAACCCAGTTGACCCTCTCTGTGCTGTCAACTGTGCTGAAAATTGTTCAACTGTTGCATCTGCTGACCCTGTGAACCTTGGATGTTGTGAATGGTATGCCATGCTCACATGAAGGATTAGTTTCCTGCTTTGCTGATAAACCTGTTGAACCTCTTCACATGCTTGCATAACCACCTGTGTTGCATACCTAGCCATAGTCACTAGATATCAACTGAGTTGGTTGACGTCAACTGAACCAGTTGACACCCTGTGGTATGTTAGGTCTGCTATAAAGTGCTTAATCTGTTCATCTGTTGTATCTGCATCTTTGCACATAATTAGTGAAGTCTTGAATCGCATGATCACCTGCTGAAATCTTGAGCTCTCCTGTGCTCTAAGCATTACTTTTCTGTGCATGATTACTCTGTGCACTGCCAGTGCTGTGTCAGTTTTGAGAGTTTGTGTCTCTCTGGGCTCTGCTCCTGCCAAACAATCAATGGAACCCACAACCACCGGGTCACATCTTGACATAACATGGGCTGAGACCCATTTGTGCAACAAATGAAGCCCACATAAACTGGGCTGTGCAACAAACTGAAGCCCACGTAACCTGGGCTGCACATAACCTGGGCTGCACATTTGCAGCAACACCAAGCACTACTGTGTGCTCAATTCTAAAAATTGGATGCCATTTTCTTGTATCATTTTTGCGTCTCTGTGTTGATATGATTTGATGTGTGCTAAGCTATGGTTGCTTCTTTTTGAGTTCAAATTGAGTTGCTAGATCATGTCAGGATTTTGGTCTGCAACTGGGGATGAAAACAAATCCATCAGAAAACTTGCTTACGGGCATGATTCATGTTATGAAACCCCCACAGACCATAGTGATTTTAGGGAATATTATGAACCTTCTCATGGCCCTGACCTTGAATACTCATACCCTAACCATTATGACCACATGTATCATCAACCACCATGGGAGGATAAGCAATTTTATCCTCCAATGAACCCATGTATGCAGTCTATAATGGAGAACCTCAAAATCATAGAGCAAAACAATGCTATACTTGAAAGAAAAGCATCGCATGATCACCCATATAGCAACATGTCTGAATTTCCCTTTGCTAGTGAACCTTGTGCACAACCATGTACTGAATATCCATGTGAAGCATGCATACCCGCTAGTGAAGACTCTCCTTCAATTGAACGACAACATGTTTTTAAGAATGAATCTCGAGGTCATTTACAAAATGTAGAAGGGAGTATGCCCTTAGTCAATCCACTAATGTTGAATATGAACCTCACCTAGAGGAAAATGAGTTGACTAAAAACACCAATGCTGTCAATAGGGATGAATATGCATATTACTCAGATGATGAATATGATATGTTAGAAGAGCATGTGTATGATGAAAGTATGGTGGAACATTTGGGTTCAGAGACATTAAGCTTCTCTTTTGTGAACCCTATGAATGATGCTTCTTCTAATATTCATACATGTGATGCTGATTTGGGGTTTGAACAAGTGTTCTGTGAAAATAAGCATGCTGTACAACTTGCATCTGAACTAGGGATAGCTAAATTGTCTGTTGACATAGATGATTCAATGCATGTAATTAATGTGTCTGATTCCATGCCTAGGTTACAACATGATATTTCTCCTGGTTATCTTATGCATGAGATTGAAATTTTGGATAATGATGATTATGACATGGAAATTGATGAATTGTTCTATGCAAGTGAACATGGTTTACCTAATCTCTTTCCTAAGCCACAGATTGAAACTCCTCCACCAAACCTAGATGTGGTTTGTAACAAAATTGCAAAACCAACTTTTCTGAGAATGCCTAATCTAGGATTGGAACTTTGTGCTTCCCAAGTCCTCTTGGACTATTTTGCATCAAAGTATAACACCTTTAAGGAGCCACAGTTGGAATGTGTATATCTGCCTATTCTTAGCAAAACTCATTTTGAGTTAGACCTTGTGCATGATGTACCTTTAAATTTGCAAGATTTTGTGCTCACAAACACATCTGTTGACAAGTTTAGGTTTTGGGGAAAATCGTTCACGTTTGCAGCCTTACTTGCACTCTCATGTTATATTTGTGTAAGGCTGTTGATGTCTCTGCATATCTTCTTTTGGGTTGATCCTCAACTCTTTAGATTGTTGGTGTATGGTGAATTTTTCTTGTATATAATCCAGTAGGTCTTGTTAAATTTTCTTCCTTGAATCGGTTGAGTCTTCTTTTGCATATATTATGCTAATCCGATATGATCTCCGCTGAGAATGTTGGATTCTAGCCTTGACTAATGAAGCTCTAACCTTGATCTGCCAACATACCGGTAATCTCTTCCCTTTTCTCTACTCAACATAGTTCTCTTGGTATGTGACTTTTTGAATTCTTATTATCTGTTGACACATTGAGGACAATGTTTGATTTAGGTTTGGGGGTGCATTTGCATATAGAGTTTTTAGTCTTTTATTTCAAAAAAATAAAAAAAAATTCAAAAAAATTCAAAACTCTTTGTAAATAAAAACCTCAAACTTTTAGAGATCTTGGAGTCACTAGCATGCTTCTAGCTATGTTTACATAGAGAGTCTGACCGAAATAACAGAACTTGGAAGTCTTGGAGAACACAATCGGGTTTCTTAGTTGATTAGAGCGTTAAAGTTGGATTTAACCATACCGGAGGGCGAATTAGGTCTTTGTTTAGATATTCGGTAGTAGAATTGTGATCACCCATAGTGGAGACTACCCATTTTTACATCAAGCGAGGCACCGACCTTCATTTTTGTGACTTTCTAAAAAATATGTTAGAGTGTGTGTCACCGTACGTCAATTCCGGGTAGGAATGGTGAGCTACCCAACTTCGCACCACTTTCAGCACTACTCTTGATCTCTTGAGTGCTAATTTCGTCAATCATGAGGGTGACGTTTAAAGATGAAAACTCCTTCTTGTAGTTCGATTTGCATGAGCATCACTCTCTCCCTCTCAACAACATCAATGATTCATAGAAACACATCGTCAGTCGCAGTTTTTGCATCATCAGAATATTTGAAGAAAAGTTGAAATAGTCCAAGGTTTACATGCAACAAAGAAGAGAAAAGAAAATAAGATGAGAATTAATGAAGTTTGTGAAATCAAGACAATTGAATTTTATTGTTATTTTCATTTTTTGTTGTAAAAAAAAAAAAAATTGTTATAAGTTTATTTATTTTCTGAGTCTAGTTACCACCATGTCAATGTGAAAAAAAAAATGTTTGTCAAGTTTTTGTGAAGTTCAGAAGTTCATCATCAACAGTCGAAGACCGAAGACCGAAGATTGAAGACGTTTCTATGAATGCTGAGAGAGAGTGATATTAATTGCCGATCGGGTGAGAAGGTAAGTGAGTACTCCCATCCTTGCTAATGGTTAATTTCCTTTCTTAGAGATCATCGAAAAAGATTCTTTTGCCCACACTTCTGTGGAGTCTCCGTAAATTATTTCGGAAGGTTATCCTTCTCACCCTCAACGTGTGCGGGATTTCTCTCTTTATTCCCGCCTGCACACATGAGAGACTAAAAAGCGGTCTTTTTTGAGTGCAATTATCATAAAACCCTATTGGTGAGGCGAGAAGTCGAGGCTTATGATCACGATCGAATCCGAATTCTTTCATATGGTATGGTTATTTCTTGCTCAACTCTTAAGGATGAGAATGCGTTCTTTGATAGTTCTAACTGTGTTACTAGCATGCGAAACTCTATGTCCTCATAGCTCCTTGGATGCTTGAGACTCTTTTACACTCGAAGTTGGAGAAGGTTTTGTGGGTACACCTCTGGTAAACCCTCACGAGACTACAACTCGTCCACTAGGGACACCTAGGGGTTTAAAGGCTTAGTGCATACGCTAAATGCATTCGAGAGACCCGCGACAAAGTGGTATAGTTAGGATTTCCTAATTTCTCGTTTCACTTGAGGACAAGTAAAATTCGGGTTTGGGGGTATTTGATGAGTGCCAAATATTGCATATTTCTACATCTATTTATTGGCATTTAACTCATCTTTTGTGCTCGAGAAATCGGATATTATCCCCTGGATTCCCATCCTAGTATTTTCTTTGTTTTCAAGAATAAATATTTGTACTAATTAATTTTGTGTTTTTAGGTAGTAAATAAAGCTTGGAGAAATTGAGAAATAATTAAAAGAGCGAAAATCAAACAGACAAGCGTATGATATGGAGCACCATTAAAACTAACCAAAGCATAAATTAAATTAAGCATTTTCGATTGCAACCCAACAAGTTCCCAGCATCCCTTTACAAGACATGTGTTTTAGCTCGAAATAAAGCTATCCAAGACCCGTCCCATGACCCGGATCCAAGCCCGTTCCATCGGTCGAGCCGTGAGATCTCGCCCGCCACATCCAACGTTCCATCGAGCCGTGCATCCCTCACATCATTCGTCGCTGCTCCCGCTCCACAGCAAAATCACCTATACCTACTCCCATCGACCAAACCCCATTTCTCCATTTCTCTTCTCTGACTTCCCGACAGTTTCAGAGAAGCCATCACCTCCTTCTTCCCCGACCATGGCAGAGCCACCACCACCATCTCCATCCCCTGACACCGACACCACAGCCACCAACAGCCGCACCACCTTCACCACCTAGTTTCTCTCTATCTCTTCCATAGCTTCTTCCCTAGAGGCTAAGTTTGAGATATAAAGAATTAGGTTTAGGGTTTCACAGTGAGGGTAACATCAAATTAAGGAGTTTTCAGAGCCGAATTAGCAGAGGGGACAACTGATTCAGCAAGTTTGGGTGAGAGGGTCTTTGTTTGATTTCCAATTTGAATTAAGTTAGGGTTTTGCATGTATAAATAGGAAGAACTGTGTATGTGAATGCTCATGCCTGGATTAGCCAGTGCACAAACTTAGTGTAATTTGTGTTTAATTGTTTCTAATCATGTTCTAATTTGTGAAACTAGGGTATTGATGAAACCCCTAATTATCATGTGAAGTAATCAATCTTTGGTTTTGTTCTTGATGTTTTATAATGTGTTAGGATTATTAGTTAACTGTTGAGCATATTGGGCACTGTGATGAGTTGTACTGTAAGAAGACAACTCATACTAGGGGTAAGTTAGTGAAAATAGTTGATGAACATCCACCTGAGACCTTCAAAGGAAGGCTCAAGAGCATAACCAGAGGTAAATTGCCTTAGCATAAGATTAGAGGGTGAATTCAATCACCCTAGTACCCTTTAACCTTAGTTTACAAATCACAATCACATTTCCTTGTCGTATCGACAACCAAAACAACCAACAATTGTGTTACACACCTCTAGAAATCAGTTAGGAAGCCTTGAGATCAACTTACACACACTCCATTTCCCTGTGGATCGGCCTGTACTTGCCACGCCTCCAACAGGCGATGTGCACTTGCAGTTTAACACGTAGGCGAAGCATTCTTTCCCAGCCTACCAATTTGCACCATCAATGTACTATCATAGCCAATCACCAAGTGGTCTGGTGGTTGGCATGCTCCCTCCCACTGCGGAGGTAGGGGTTCCAACCCTATAATTGCCGAAATCCACTCCAATTTAAGGAGTTTGGATGTATTCTAGGACCACTAGTCTAAGGCATAAAAAAAAATGTACTATCATAAATAATTTGAACTTTTGTTATTTTAAAAATAATCTAGCATTCAGTTAAAACTAAAGTATATATTTTTTTAATTAACGTCCTCATTCAGTGACCGGGTGATGGAGCTTCTAGGCAGCAAAAGGGTTGAATCTGAGAAGCTCTCTAAGGATGTATAGAAACAAGCTACGAAAAGGAAAGGTCTGCAGTCAGATACTTACCGTATCACTAGTGTTCTTTGTGCCGCTTCAAAGCGCCTTCATCGTTCAACCTATTACTATTATTGTGCATTAACAAATATGGAATTTGCATGACTTGATATTTAATTGTTTGAAAACGATGGGACAATTCTTGAGTCTCACGCATAAACGAGTTACCCGCTGCGACGAACATTGCAAAGGTGTTCTCCCAAAACCGCAAAATCGACACGGATTATTATTGTAGATACTTTCTCTTGTTTGAAAAAAAAAGCTCTACAAATAGCTAAATCCTCTTATAGATTTTGGGAGGCATTTTTTGATGATTTTTAAGTGAAATTAGCGGTGTAGAAGATGTGAATTAGGAGTTGAGGAGAGTTTGAATTTATAAGGAAAAAAATTAGAGCCGCTGGATGACTAAAGAAAAAACCATTAAGATATATCCGATAGCGGCTCGACTTGTGTCGCGCGACTGATGAAGAAGCCCTAGCGGTTGACCTTATGCCAAGCAGTCTAGGTTCAACCGCTGACGCTTTTTCGTCAGTCGCGTGGCACAAAAAAGCAACGTGAGTCTCTTCTTAGACAGTGCGAGCTCTCAAATTTGTTGGTTTGCCTATCAGTTTTTCATGTTTGTCGGTTCCATAGGGGAGCAATATGGGCAAATCAAATCCCATCCCACATGCATCTACTTTTTTCATTTCCGACGAGTCAGACGACAAATGAGTCAGATACATTCATCTCGGAATGAAACGGCCGCCCCTATAATATGTGTAAGAACATCAACGCGTTAATGTGTGCAAAAATTCCTTTTATCCGGAACCCTAAAAATTAAAAGGCACTACCAATTAATCTTCCCAGAAGGAGAGGATTAGAACCCTAGAAACTTCAATAGTGGAATCCTCAGAATGCTATCCAACAAAAAATCATGGACAGTCGATTCAGAATTAGATGGAATTGATTTAACCCCAGAAGATTTCAATTGTTCAGTGCCATTAAAGAAAGTACCAACTGGTGATATTTTCTCAGCATCAAGAGCAGGAGACGTAGAAAGAGTTGAATATCTAATTGAAACAGGAGTTAATATTAATGAAAGAGATAAATGGGATTCAGTTGCATTGTATTATGCCTGTTTAGCTGGTCATCTTGATGTAGCTAGAATGTTACTTGAAAATGGTGCTATCTGTTCTGAACATACTTTTGATGGTGATAGATGTCATTATTCTGCTTTGAATTTGAAAGTTCGGAAATTGTTAAAAGCTTTTGAAGCTCGTCCACCTCCATTGTTACCATTACAATCTTCATTGAGGGATACCTTTTTTGAGTTGCAGGGCTAATCAGCTTCATCTTGAACAGCACCTTGTTCAACCACTAGGTCAGTGTTTCATCAACTATGTATAAATTTGGTTATTTTAGATAAAGAAATGTGCAAATTCTCTAGTCATCTTTGTGAATCTACTGGTTACAAGGTTTTCTTTGGTTGATTGCTCAACTTGCAAATTGTTGCGTTCAAATGTAGTTTTAGACTTTAGTTTATTACAAAGCTAAATTAGATAATGAGGTAGGAGGAGTTATGGAACTTTAGTGCTACCAGTTGACCTTCTGCTTGTCTATGAATTTCATTTTGTTTAGGTGCTTAATCTGTATCTAGCTTCGTGTAGTTAGAAAACTAGAGATGCCAGTGAATTGTTGAATATGGAGTTCTGATTGATGAATTATCACACCTGGGTTTTGGGTATTTCCATTGCTCCTGAAATGGTGACTTGGAATCGCATTGTAACCTCGTCAAAACGGAAAAGATTTATATGGTTTTATGGTTGTGCTTACATAGCAAATTCATGAACCAACAGTGCATTTATCAATTTTGCAAGCATGAGTTGGAATTGTTGGAAAAAGGTGATGTATGAACAAAGTTGACTTTTGTTTGTTGTAATGTATTCATTGAGCTGAACAGTGAAAAGGGTGCATGAACAGGTCCTTCACAAAGTGATGGATCCAACCACAGTCATTTCCCTCCAGATGTTGTATTTTTCGTGCATGGAAGACCCATTGAAGCTCATAGGATCATCTTAAGTGCTCGGTCACCATTCTTTAAGAAGAATTTTGAGACTATCTGGAGAGATCGTAGGGAAGTGAGGCTGGCGAGAGAAAAGTTATCTTACCCGGCCCTTTATAGCCTCTTTCATTTCTTCTATTCTGACAGACTTGAGATTGCTGTGGATGATATGGAAGATCTCGTGCGGATTTGCAAAGTCTGCAAGTGTGAAGAACTACAGAGGGTCCTCGAGAAAGAATTGGTTCACCAAAGATATGCGGATTATAAGGCACTAAGAGATATTGATAACTCTCAAAAGCGGTTCATATTGCAGGGACAGTCACTTCCGGAGAAAGACCGACTTCCTGCTGCTTTGCATCAAATTCTTCAAACTTCCTTGGCCAAGTCTAATTTGAAACAAGATGTAGGTAGTGGAGTTGATGCACTAATATCTGGAATTGAAACGATTCAGTTAACCGAATATGAAACTGACCTGGCAGATGTATGCATTAGAGTTGGTGAAAGGATTTTTCGCTGTCACCAGGTGATTTTTGCGTCACGATCTGAGTACTTCAAAGCAAGATTATCTCGGATGACAAATTTTCTTGAAGGAAAAGATGGATTACCTGGTAATACTCTTCCGGTTCTTCAAGAACATGACTTAAGTACCGAGGCTTTCGAAAAGATGATCGAATATATGTACGTATTCTTGGTGCTCAAGTTATGTTTGACACATTTGGGAACTCATTCTAGATATTTTTAAAAGTAGCCTTATTGGTTTCAATACTATTGGGCCTTGATAGTGGTCGGGGATGAAACAAGCTATTGTAGCAGCATTGACTAAATGCTTGTAGACCATCTATTATGTTTAGTAGTTTGCTATCAGAGGATAAACATCATTTTTTTCGGAGTGATAGTTTCTATTCGTTCATATTTATTAATGGACTTGTTACTAAGATTTTCTTGGAAATTTAGGTACACCGACTGTTTGAAGGATATCGACCCAGATCAGGTATACTGTTTAATTCATCCAACTCTGGACTCATTGGAAACTGTCACTTCACATGCTGCTTATATTTGATTTTCCTAATCTATTAACATTGTCTCATTACGAATGTGGGCAGGCAGAAGAAATGTTTGATGCTGCCTCCAGATATTTATTGTTTCCTCTAAAACGTGCTGTAGCTGATGTACTGTTGCCACACTTGGAAATGGTATCGCCCGCGGAGCTGTGCCATTGGCTGACACTATCTGAATTGTATGGTCTTTTCTTATCTACTTTGCTGTTTTCCTACTTGTTTATAAGTTAGAATAGCTAAATCGTCCAAGTACCAATTATTAGTTGAGGATGTAGGGTTCAAGCATGCCATCCGCTTTAGGAAACTCCACTCAGTAGGATTTAGTTCAACATCTGGGTAAGGGTCGTACAATGGTTGGCATTTTTTTCTGAATGGTATGAAAACCCTATTTCAAACACAAAAGCATTCCCTATTGAAGAGCAAAAGGGAGAATGGAAAGCCCATTTGAGTTGCTTTTAGATGGGTTTGCATTCCAAGTACGGGATGATTTTCTATAAGTTACTGAGATGATGCACATTTTTTCAGTTTCTTATATAAACCTAATGCTATTCTGGTGGTTTTGTTGCATTCTTAGATATGGAATTTTGAAGATACGGGAATACTGTCTTGATTTAATTGCTTGCAACTTTGAGACTTTTGCTGACACCCGGGAGTTTAGGGCAATGCTTCTGACACTCCCACCACCCTCTGGAGATTCCTCGCTTCGTACCACCCTTCCAAGTGCTCCAGGAGCTGGTCTGAATACCGACCAAGGAAATCTTCTTGACGACCTACGGGAGAAATGGCTGGAAGCTGAAGCTGCTGAGCTTGACCAGAGAGATGAAAGTGCAGCTCTATTTGACAAGCGACTGGAGATGCTTATGACTATAGCGGAAAGAGAATGTACTGATGATCACCTTGATGGTATCTGAGTGTTCGATGGTGGAAAGAGGATTGGATGGTGGTATCTGTTGCTAGAAAGCCGTAATCATCTGTGTATAGTAGCTGTCTGTGGGGTTTGGATGGCTAAAGTGGAAAGATGTGGTAGCGGCACTCCCAAGGTGTGCTGCTGTTGCCTAATAAAGTTCAGGATGTGAAGGAAGGTTTTATAACCTCTTTTCGATAGATAGAGAGAATATGTTGTTGCTGGTTCTTCTGATTGGGGGCTAGAGCATTGCCAATTTCTGAAAATTTTTATACATCTCCGTGTGTGCGATAAATTTAAAAATACTTTTCGGTTCTTTTTTGTGGACTTTATTTAGGGGTATAAATCTGTATTTCTGCTTGCACAAGTTGCTAGTAAGTAAGTCGTAAATAAAGTTTTACCCTTCTTCTCAAAAAAAGAAAAAAATTAAAAAAAGAAAAAAAAAAGATGAAAAGGACCAAGACTCCAAAGGAGCTTGCAATACAAAAGGAGCAGAGCCATCTAATATCGATCCACTGTCGGATCTTATGATATTAGATTTATCTGAATTTTAGCTAGAATGTCTGCTACCATATGAATTGGGTGCAAAGGTCAAGAGTGCAAATGCAAATGAATTGAGTGTCGCCAAGCACCGTTTGGGTTGCTCTTATTACAATGTTGAATTCAGTTGCACAGAATACACCAAAAATTGATCTTTATATAACCTAGCATTTTTAGGGGCGACCCCGAAAGAATTAGGGGCGACACTAAAAGACAAAAAAGGTCACCCGAACGTAAATCTAAGCTACCCCTTATCTTCGATTTTTCAAAATGGCCAATATGCCCTTATATAATCGGTAGCCAACACAATAATCGGTAGGTTAAAGGTGAATCGGTAGGTTAAATTGAAACTATACCTACCGATTATTGTGTAGATACTTCGGCTAATAATCCCTTTTATAATCGGTAGATTATCCAACTTGTAAGACTACCGATTATAAGGAGCCCCATATTCAACCTTGGCCAAATTCCATAGGTTTTGAGGGGTGCGGGGCCAACCATAACCGCTTGGCTTGAGTCAGGATGTAGCCATAATCGGAAGTCTAATAGGTTACATAAACTACCGATTATAAGTTGCCCCAAAATGAGTTTTTTCTAAAATCCTTCACGTAATGAATTTTGAAATCTACCATAATCGGTAGGGTATATTATTATATAACCCACCGATTATAACGAGCCCCGGATCCAACCTTTGCCATATTTCATAGGTTTTGAGTGTACACAACCAGCCATAACCACTTGGTTCGCGTTTTGGATGCAGCGTTAATCGGGAGTTAAATATATTACCAAACCATCCGATTATGGGTTGCCCCAAAATGAGTTTTTTCTAAAATCCTTCATGTGATGAATTTTGAAATATACCATAATCGGTAGTCTATTCATCCAACAACCTACCGATTATAAGGAGCCCCGGATCGAACCCTTGCCAAATTCCATTGGTTCCGAGGGTACAGGGCCATGCATAACCATGTGGTTCGTGATTTGGATGTAGCCATAATCGTAAGCCAAATAGGTTCCACAACCTACCGATTATAGGTTGCCCCAAATTTAGTTTTTCTAAAATCCTTCATGTGATGAATTTTGAAATCTACTATAATCGGTAGTCTACTCAACTTAATAAACTACCGATTGTAAGGAGCCCCAGATCGAACCCTTGCCAAAATCCATAGGTTAAGAGGGTACAAAGCCAGGCCTAACCATGTGGTTCGTGATTTGGATGTAGCCACCGTTTTAAGATAGGTTCCAAAACCTACCGATTATAGGTTGCCCCTAAATGAGTTTTTCTAAAATCCTTATTTATGTTTAATTTGCAATCGACATAATCGGTAGATGATAAAACTTATACCCTACCGATTATAAGTGGTCGATTCAACCTTTGACAAAAACTATAATATTCGGTAGCCAAAACAATAATCGGTAGTTTCACTCAATAATCGGAAGCAAACTCTCAGTAATCGGTAGGTCAGGTCTATATATTAGTGTTTGGAAAAAAAAATTCACTCATCGCGAGGTAACTCCCGATTGAGTGAGAGAAGAAGAAGAAAAAAAGAAGAAGAAGTGGGTATATGTTGCCAACTTCCGATTTTTGCCAACTTCCATAAACATGGATGGGTACGAAGAAGGACGTGAAGTTGTTGAAGTTCAAGGTTCACTACCGTTTAGAGATGACGATTTGGGGTATATGTTGAATGATCCAAACTTTGATGGAGATGAAACCCTAGAAGACGCTTTCATGGAAGAAAATGGAGAATCACCCGAGATCGAAGCTAACGATTCATCAAACATACGGGTATGTTGTTAACAAACTCTAATACCCATGTTATCCATGTTACGTGCGTTTGTGTGTGTTTTCGAACGTGAAAATTCGATTTCTGCATGCATTGAATGACATGAACGACATATATTCGTTAGTTAATTTAGTAACATATCTACCGATTATCAATAATCGGGTATATTTTGATGTATTAATCTGCCGAATATGAAAAAATCCCCAAATTGAAAGCTTCAATTTCTCATAATCGGAATTTGTCTACATGAATAAACGTCCGATTATTGGTATATAATAATCGGTTGGTTCATGAATTTATAGTCCCTCCGATTATTGAAGCTTTTTACACAGAAGAATTGTTCATTTCTGTATGTCGTTAATCGGTAGACTATATGCGTACATGACTACCGATTTCTCATAATCGGTTACGTTGTATAGTATTAAATCACCGATTGTATTACAATCGGTTACTTATTATCTAAACTTCCTTCCGATTGCTAATGCATAACTTGTTGTTGTTGTGCGTAGGATGTTGTAGCGGTTGATGACGATTATTATTTGAGGCCTGATACTTCCCTACACTATGCAAACGATTTGGTATGGTCATGAATTATCTTTTCTTTTTCCAATCGTGTATGTTAGATGGTTATGCTTATTATTTTTGTTTTGTAATATGCCCATTTAGATATTTGGAAGTAAGAAGGAGGCCAAGGAATGGCTTATGAACAAGGCAAAAGAGAAGATGTGTGTGGTAGTTCAGAACCGTTGCGTTAAGAATATTCCGTAGTTATTGATCAAATGAGCGACTCGCCACAAACACATTCAACGGAAATGGTGACTATAAGAGAGAAGTATGGTACTCTTCGTTGTCCTAGGGATTTTCATGGAAGACCAACACGATCAAGGTATACGATTATAGAAGAGTATATGAAACAACTCCCTCCACTCATTGTTCCATTTGTTTTGTCCACCGACGAGGTTGATGGGGATGGCAATTGTGGGTTTCACGTCGCCTCGGAACAAATTGGTTACTTTGGAGAGGCGGTGAACCAAGATGTCACCCAATGGCAAAATTTAAGAACTAAGATGGGGGTACAACTAATAAAGGACAAGGATTTCTTTATGGAGATGATGAAGGAAGGAGATAGGCACGACAAAGAACTAGAGTTCAAAGACTTTGTTGCGCGTGTAAAGTGCCGAAAGGGATTGAAGACAATCGGATCCAAGTATTGGATGACAATGCCTAAATGTGGATATCTCTTAGCGGACGCTTTGAATTGCGTGGTACATTTCTTTGTTCCTCCTAAGTATGGACATTCTTATACGTTTACACCTACAAGGACGGTTTGCGATGAATCGGTTAAAGATAGAAGAATTGTTATGGCATTTGTGAATGAGATGCATTTTATCGGTTTAAGAGTAAAGAGGGATTGCCCATTACCTCCGTTGGCTGGTTGGAACGATTACTTCCCAACGAATCATTGTAACGATTGGTTGAAACAATATGAGACCAACATGTTGGATTGGGATCGCGTCATGAAGGTGGATTTCCCAGAAGGCCTCTTTGGAATTGGTTTCCTCGGATGATGAAGATCAATGATTGTTATGTTTGAAAGATGTATTTTGGAAAGCCCTATTTGTACATGTTTTTTTGGAATTTTGTGGAAAATATCATGAAGTATAAAGCTATAATCGGTAGTTATATTTTTAATATATCAACCGATTATACAAGCTTTTGTAAACAGACTCAATCAATATTATAATCGGTTATTAACTTTTTGAATTTATCTTCCGATTAAAAGGCTGATAAAACAACCGAAATTTTTTTTTCCCGGAATCGGTAGATTACATATTATATAAACATCCGATTGTCACCAAACTCGACAAAAAATAAATCGTAAATTTTTCCCCGGAATCGGTAGACAACATATTGAATAAACTTCCGATTGTCACCATAGTCGACAAAAAAGCTGAAAATCTTCCCAGGAATCGGTAGACAACATACCGCATAAACTTCCGATTGTCACCAAAGTCCGACAAAATAGGTGAAAATCTTCCTGAATCGGTAGACAATATAAAATAATAACTTCCGATTGTAACCATCAATCAACATTTATACTTATTCTGACGGACTTCAGAATTCATAACTTCCATCATAAGTGAATTCTTCACCCTTTTCCACTAAGTACTGTCTTTTTAGAGTGTCTCCTATATAAACAAACATAAAATAATGTCAACTTCGTTTTAGTAAGAAAGATTAAACACCCGGTGTTATTTAAAAAGAATAACCGAGCGTTATACTTACAAATTGTTGGATCGACAAGCTTAAGTGGCTAGTGTTAAACATCCTCTTTTGTATCGTTATGTAATCATTTACCCCTTTTTGGACAAGTCGGAAACGATCATGAACTTGTTGGAGTGATCTTTGCTTTGGATTTCCATACTCTCGCACAAATTGGCTATATACCTCGCCCAAAAGACTTGGTGTTAACCTTCCTGCTATGACATCTTCACGTCTTGTTTCACGATACCATGTTTTCACAATGACCAAATCTTCATCTGCGTCAAACGTTGCCATGCTTGTAAGTTGAGATATACAATGAATTCACAAGAGTAGACGATGGAAAATCTATTTGTAGAATACATGATGCTATATATGTGTTGTTTGGTGCATAAATAAGAAGAGTTTACCCTCCTTATATAGATGAGAGTCCCAACGTCTCTTTTTTTGAAAATATGGCCGTTGATGCGTACTTTTACAAGACTCTCATTGAAATTGCGTACAATTATTACACACAATCGGTAGTAAATGTTTGAACAAAGCGTACCGATTATTCGTAATCGGTAAATATGTATTGTTATATACGTCCGATTATAGGATGTTTTGTCAACGAGTTCTCGGTTTGAAGAGAGAGTAGTATAAGCGGAGGTTTGTCAATATGTATTATCTACCGATTGTGTTTGGTTTTCGAGGCACGGCTAGTTTATTTTGAACGAACTAGCCGTTGGAGTATAATCGGTAGTTAGATCAACAATTAAAACTTCCGATTTTCATAAATATTTTGAAATTCATAACAATATCACCTACACATCATCATAATTTTACATTGAACTCCCCAATTCTATTACAAGGTATTGTCATTAGCGTCGCGGACGTGTTGGACGAGTCCTAAACGGATTAAATCTTTCCATCTCCCTAAGGATTCTAAAATGGGCTTCATAACGGAAGCTTGATCTTTTCCATCTCCGCCATTCCCCGAGAGATCGTTCTATAACCTCATCATTGGTTTCACCCCTCAATCGATATTGATTCACAAGATAAGTTAAATGGACGAATTCTTGGACGTGTCCATTTATTGAACCAACTCGCGAAAAGATCGGCGGAGTGACGGTTGTTTGGGTTCTGGTGTCGTCGCAGATTTTTCGTGAATTTTCCCAAATAACTCATACTCATTATGCCTCCTAGCCTACGTTCTTCTCCTCGTCTCGGATAGAATTGAACATAGCGCCTACATAAAGATAAATCTTCTTCGATCGTGAACTCCGTAGGATTAATGAATGGTTGGGCCATTATGTTGAAGATGATGTTGGAGAGAGTTTAAAGGTATTTGTGTTCCATATAGGGTAAAAGGATACAATCCTTATATAGAGTTTAGAGTTCCAACGGCTTTATTTTGTTGGGGCATCTGTATAATCGGTAGTCAAATGAAGTATTTTCACTTCCGATTATACAGTTGCCCCAAATTTTGTTTTTGCAGAAATGTCATTTTTTTTCGAATTTGGGAACTAGAATAATCGGTAGCTAATAACCTACCGATTATACAAATTACCCCAAATTTTGTTTTTTGCAGAAATGTCATTTTTTTCGAATTTGGGAACTAGAAGAATCGGTAGTTAATAAGATATCCGATTATACAGTTGCCCAAATTTCTTTCTTGGCGAAATCACCAATTTTGGGAATTTAGGATCTACTATAATCGGTAGTCTCGTGAGGTTATTTCCCTTCCGATTGTCATAGAAGCCAGATGCGAGTTTGGCACAAAATCGATAATAATCGGTAGTATAATATAGTTACTAAGCTTCCGATTTCGTTATAATAATCGGGAACAAAATAGCTTCCGATTGTGTAAGGGCATTAACGTATTCTCCGCGTTTTTGGACATCCCTTAACGGTGTATATGGGTTGGGAATAAAAAAGTCGCCCCTAATTCTTTCGGGGTCGCCCCTAAAAGTGCCAGGTTATATAATCCACAAACTTAGTTTATTGACTTAGTGAATACACCTAAAATACAACACCTATAATTACAAAAATTAATAAATAAAATTCCCCGGAAACTTTTATCTTTTATCAAAAGAAACAGTGCAAGCTTTGCACCCATTCAAAGAGAAAAAAAAGTTTTAGTAACAAAAACGTCTTGACATGAACTCCACACCAGCCCACCAGTTGCTGATCACAAGGACGCAATTTGAGAATCTACCAACTTACGCCAATTTTAATTTAATATTCTAAAGTTCAAAGACAGAGAACAAAAAGGATAGGGATTTCAAGAGTCACTCTTTGGCGTCTCATTTTCAATTTCTGCTTTGGGTGTGTTGGTATCCGATGCATCCTCTTCGATTGTCATTCTTGAGACATCCATTGAAAGGGGGGTTGAACTTTCTGATAGAGGTGATGCTGCATTTGGTGATTCTGGAATAGTTTCAGCAGCAGATGATGACTCTGAGTCTGCCGGTTGTTGGAGACTCCAGTACATGATGCTGGCTGTTAGAGTGAGAAGCATTTTCTGGTTTACCTGCAACCACAAAGATATTTGAAAACCTTAGTAAGTTTAGGCCTCAAACACAGATCCAGGTGCCTTGCACTGAAAAGAATTTTGCAGCAAACGAGAGGCTTGCATAATAATATAAAGATAACTTTCATGGCAGAGATACAGTATTCAATAACAATGATACGACTTACTGATATCAAAATTCGTGTGTTGTCACCCACTCAAGAAAGATAAATGTAGCTACATTATTTTCCATACCTCTATAATGTCCTCGGGCAACAAGAAAATGGAACACCCAAGTTTTCGTGCAACACTGATGATATATGTAGCGTTCAACTTCTTTTCCTCATCTGCGATTTTCGCAGAACCACATTAAGAAAAGAGAGGTAAAAAGAATTGTTAGTTGTATGATGCCGTAATTTTCTTGCCTGCACTAAGCAAGAATTCATAATTCACCAACCTCTCACAAGATCAAAAAGGTGTAGAGAGTCTAACATACCAGTTACTCCTTTCGTGACAAGGTTCCAATTAACGACCCTGGGTTCTACAGCACTAAGAAGCTCAAGGAAGAATCTCCCATTTGATAGATTTTTATCCTATAACATTTTCAGATTTCATGAGATCCCAATGATATGAAATAAAATGCAGACACACCGACCAGGCTAAGGTTCGGTTTCGCACCTTGAAGCTTTCCATTTGACTTTGTCTACCACTTTTCTTAACCTTAGAATTTGCCCAGTTTAGAATATCGACATCAGTCAATTCCTTTCCTTCAGAGGAGAATCTCAAGTTTTTTAAGAGTTGAAGCATATTGAACCTCATCAACTGCCATAGAAATGCTGAAAAAATATTTATAGTTCAGCGAACTTGAAACAATAATCTATATCGTCACTGCAATCTCTGATCAAGAACCCTCAATAACATTACGACACTAATAGATGGAGATGAGACAAGATAATTTGTTCGGATTTTATTTGGCTTTTCTTATCATAGATGAATACGAACATGATGAACCGTAATCTATGTATGCATCCTGTACAAGGTTGAGATGAGCGAGAACATACCCAATATAAGTTTCTTATTTCCCTGTACAATATCACTTCCTGCTACATTAACCAGAGAGAAATTCAACTCCTTCCCAATTGTCACAACTTGATTGCAATTTTCTACTTTTCTAAATGGCATTCTAATGGGAGGTTTTGTTGCTTTCTTCCATTGTACTGATCCTGGAGATACCTTGTCAAGTACTTCCAAAAGAACCCATCTGTGTTGCATCAAATGTACATAATGTCAGGTAATTTAGATAGAATAAAATCCGAACTCTGTGATTAAAGTAAGAAAATACAAACTCACCCAGTTCTGACATCCTCAAACACATTATTAACATATGTTTCTGTTCCAAGACTATTGATCCATAATCTGAAACATCTCTCTTCTCTCGACACTTGATCATCATCTAACATCATCTCTGCAAAGGAGATCTTGTTGGTGTCCATTGTAAGCCCATTTCTGCACAACAAAGAAAATCAACAAAGTGGTGGAAACAACATTATAAGTTGAGTAATCGTCCTCTGGTCATTTGCCACTGGACTCATATGGTTAGTTTCACTGACTACAAAATTTATACTGATTTCTAATAGTATCCAGAAAAAAGAAGAAGCAAATATATGTTCTTGCCTGTGATGGAATATATGTGCAACGAATGCAAGATTTAAATTTGTCGAACCATCAACAATGTCCTTGGGTGTTATATATCTTTTACAGTTCATTTTCTCTGCATGGTCCAGAACCATTTGTGCTCTTTGAATCGGATCCCTTGTTTCCAATGTGGTCGGGTTACAGAATTCAGGTGCAAGAACGTTAAGCAGGTATGCATAAGCCTCTCCATCCTGTGGGTATGTAGAGTATCATTCAAATATATAAGATACAAATTACTCAAGCAAATGAAAAAAAAAGTTGGACTACTGTCATTTCAGAAGTGGAAAAAAATGGACTAATGTCATTGCAGTAGGACTAGAAAGTCAAAGACATACAAATTAAGTAAAGTACAGATCTCTAATCAACATTAGCTAACATCTAAATGCTATGGAACATACATTTTCAAAAGATTGTTATTCTCTTACCTTCAGATCGGTAGAAAAATTGGTGATAGGTTTCTTATAGCCTGCCTTGCTCAGATGAAAGTTCATCCATTTTAACAAGAGCTTTTCTGGGGCTAAACTCATAAGCTCTTCCACTTCCTGGGAATGCGAAACATCATAGTAAAAATTTGTGATCCCTTAATTGTACAAGAAATTTTATGGATGTTTGGATACCATAAAAAACAATGTTCATAAACAAAACAGGTTTATGATTAACCTTGTTATCGGTCACCAATTCCACCAACTGAGGAGTCTTCTTTAAGTTGAGGTCCGCTAATAATTGAATCTGATATTGGCAACACCAATATTATACATGTTGTAGGTATAAAAAAAATCACAAGTGTAACCGTCGCCTCCAATGAATCATATTTTCTTCCCTACGAGTTTCATCTTATTAAAAAATTTGGAATACACAAAAGAAGTGCAAGTGATACCTTTATAATTTGAGAAATCAATCCAAGTACTAAATGAGGCTACACAAGAAACAAAATGCAAGCAATTTCAGTGACAAGCAAGACATCCTTTCTCAAAGAAAAATATCAACAATGTTCATACGGGTCTATTTGACTAGCTTTTCTCACCCTTGCTTCAATCAAGTCCTGTGTTCCAATGTTAACAACGGTACATCCAATAGCTTTTGCAGAGTTAAGACAAAGTGTATGGTTCTCATTCCTCTCCCATGGGTTGAGTTTTCGTTTAGTATTAATTGCTCGCTCGTCAACTGTCCCGGGCACTGCAACATTGATCAACTTACTGCGAAAAAGCCACAAATGTACAAGAAAACACCACATGTCAAAGGCAGCCTGAAAGAGCATACATTAGTCCAGGCAATTGTATATACCAGAGAAGAACTCCGTCTTTCACAAGATCAAAAAGACTGTTGTTGGATGGATCTAATGGAAGATAGTTCTTCAAGAACTTGTCGTCTTTAAGATAATTGTTTATATGGGCAACGTAAGAAGCTCTCTCCGTCTCACTTATGGTGTGAAGAAGAGTGGTCGAGGAGGACTTGAGAAATGTTGTAGACCTCCCGATCCTTGGATCACCTCTTTCATTTCTTCTAGCTGTAGCACGGGCTTGAAGATTCAAATACGCCTGCGACTCAATACAGCTTAATCATTAAAAACTTAAAAATTTGTCCAATTTCGGATTTTTCTGAAAGGTTATTATTCAAATTGCAAGGTGCATATGTTCATTACGGATCATGCCACCTCTATATTGCATAGACTCACCCGAAGGAATGTCTCGAAATCTACCTCCTCGCTCTTGTCTGAATTCGACTCGCCTAAGATTTCTGCAATCTCCTCCACTGTGAACATTGCGTGGAGACCCTTTAAACCTACCACCATTGGAGGCAAATCTCCAACCGTGACTTTACCAGATTGAGTCCTTTGTGAAACGAACTGTAAAAGATATGTACCCAACAAATTCACATATAAAACACCACTTGGTCAAAAGTTCAAAACAACGAATCAAAAAATAAATAAATTGAATTCTTACTTTGGATTTAAGAGAACGAAGCTCGACTTGAGTAAACTGGCTCTGAAGCCATGGATCCGAGACAACAACACCCACGAAACTGGACATCTTGCCGATGTTTCCTTAAGCAAACCGGAAGCGGAAATACTTATTGGATTCACACTAATCCATATCCAAAAATCAAAGCGTTCATATTTTGTGTGCAAAATATCAAATGAAACATGCAAATTAAGTTGGTAATCAAAAACAGAGAAAATGGGAAAATAAGAAAATAAGGAAAGTCAAGAAATGCATACCTTTCTTTAGAGAAATGAAAGGTTGATCATGTTGCACAAAATTTGCATACACGTTTGACTAATCTATTTCTCAAAAATCAGATTAGATTTCTTTCTATTTTGTTTCCTGGTGTTCTTGGAAGGAAAGAGACGAAGAGTACGAGAGAAAGGAAGAGAGAAAACCGTTCGTCGTATGGACATGCGAAGACTGAGGGCCCAGTAAACCGCATTTTTCTTTGAATGACATGTGTAAAGTTAAGAAATTAGTTGATTGGATCAAGTACTAATTTTGACATCATTATTTACTTTTAACATGATTGGAATGATTAAGGTACGATGATTGTCAAAATCTCACATGGTAAAATTGGATTTTGTATATGTGCCATCAACTCAAGAGCTCAGCTTGAGCATGACAACTAATTTTCTGTCCAAGATTGCCGACGGATAAGATGAGACTTGGATGTGCACCGTGTATTGGATACCAAACTTAAGTCACCAGCAGCACAACCGGTACTTCACTAATACATTATATGCTAACAGTCCCCCTTGGTTCAGGTGCAGCTTGCCTAACCATCTATCAGAGCAAGTCCAATGGAGCCTAGATAATTTGTTCATTTGTCTATCCACGTGTATGATAAACTCTTTTTTAGCCAGGTCAAAAGTTTTATCAAGCTAATAACGTGATTTTTTTTTTTTTTTTTTTTTTAAGCATGAAATTTATTAAATTAGACTGAAATTACACGAGGGTACGTAATACCCATAGAGTCTGCTATTACAATAGAACTGATAGATTGTGGAATCGTATGTTCCCATCTTTAGCATCGTGAGTCTCCATATGGAGCAATCATCCGCCGCTGCTCGGTTTGCTAAACCATCTGGCCGCTTGATTTGCTTCTCTCTGTAGACGTGGCTAACGGTATATTCTTTGGATTTGGGTGAGCCTTTGTTTGATCTCTGCAACCAGGTCAGATATATACCAAGGGGGGGCTGTATCTGAGGTTATAAATCTCATTAAGTTTTCCGAATCCGTTTAAAATTGGACTTTTGACCATCCTCATTCCGTCGCCGTTTTAGAGGCTATGCGCATGGCCCAGGTCTCCGCTGCAAGTGCTGTGGTGATGCCTAGAGGTTGTGTTATTGCTAGGATAGTGTTGGTTTCCTCATTTCTGCAAATAATACCTGCTCCCGCTATCCCGGGGTTTCCTCTTGCCGCGCCGTCCGTGTTGATTTTGATCCAATCTGATTGAGGCTTGAGCCATCCTACAAGGATGGTTGAAGTTGTTACTATTCTTTGTACTGGGTTTGGATATGGCTGCATCCCAGGGAGCACCGGTGGGAGGTGTGTTTGGGCCCAAGAATATTCCTGCTGGAGCTTGATGGCCATTTGCATTACATTTATCGGATTTTGTTGTTTTTGTTGGCGATACATCACACCATTCCTGGTTAACCATAAGGACCAAAATAGGAAGCATAAGGTTGTGGTTATCGGTGCAGGTACTTTTATTTGAAGAAGTTCGGATATGGTTGTTTGGTGAGGTAGTGAAATGGGTATGCCTTGCGAGGCGACGTGAAGGTTTCTGAGGTGGTTTAGTAAGAGGTTCCAAGAATCTATAGTTGTCTGACAATGTAGCAGAATGTGACTGGATGTTTCGGGATTAGAACTGCATTGAGGGCATATGTTAGAGTTGGTGAGATGGATGCGATGAAGAATGTTGAGGGTTGGTAAACCCTCATTGATTGCTTTCCACAAGAAAAGTTGTACTTTTGGGGGACATGGGAGTGTCCAAAGGAAGTTGGATGGTGGAATGGGGTTTTGGTGAGTTTGCGCAAAAGCGCTAATGAGGCAGTTGTATCCTAAAGCAGTAGTATATTGTCAGTTTTTTGTAAAAGGCCATATGATCCTATCGGGTTGATTGCTCTGTGGGATGTGGATGTGGATGTTGATGATTCGTTGAATTATGGGGTGGGGTAGTAGACTTAATCTTTCATGATTCCAATTCCTGGTTGATGGGTCGATGATGTCTGCTACTGATTGTATTGGATAACAAGAAGCTGGTTAATGGTATTTTCAAATTGTGGAATCCAATTTGCTTGTATGGGGGTGTGTAATCCATATCCTATTTGGTGGAATATATGTTGTTTAAAAAAAGGTATGAGCGAGGCCATTTGCCTCCACTGAGGGCTAGGGGAAGACGGGAGTGGTGGGATGCTTTCGAAGATGGGGTCTGATCAAGGTATTTTGCATTATATAGTCTGGATAAGATAGAGTTAGGGTTTTGGTGAATGTGCCAAACTCGTTTCATGAGTAGTGCTTTGTTGTGTTCCTTACTACTTCGGATACCGAGCCCTCCTTGTGATTTGGGTTTGTGGAGCTTGTCTTTTCCCAGTGGGTGGACTTTTCTGACTGAAGAATCATGACCCCAGAAGAAGTTTATCGTGATACAATCCATTTTTTTGTGGATATGAGAAGGAAGGATTTGGGTTTGCATGATGTGGTTGGCAGTAGGGGTTAATGATGATTTTATGAGCTCGAATCTTCCCGATTGGTTGAGGCATTTGGTCATCCATCCTTTTGCCTTGCGTGCCAGCCGTTGAAGCAGAGGGGCAAATATGTGGATAGAGGATCTACCATGTTTAAATTGTACTCCTAAATAGGTAGGTGGGTTTGATGTTGTTGGCATGTTGAAATCTTGGGTTAACTTATCTAT
The DNA here is from genome assembly GCA_023531295.1 of Papaver armeniacum. Lineage (NCBI taxonomy): Eukaryota > Viridiplantae > Streptophyta > Magnoliopsida > Ranunculales > Papaveraceae > Papaver > Papaver armeniacum. The sequence goes on along the minus strand of JAJJWW010018443.1, from coordinate 4,500 downwards.
CTGGGGTTGTTCTAGCATCGGGTGATGTATCAATGTGGATTTAGAGTCGTTGATGTGTTGACCCGCTGAGGTGCCGTAAGCCTGTAGCAGTAGTTTAAGGTGATTGGTGCCTTCTGGAGTTGCTTTATATGTTATAAAGAGATCATCCGCGTACATAAGATGAAATATTGATGGAGCTTTTTGAGAAATGCGGAGCCCCTCTATCTTATTTTGTGCTTCAAGTATTCCCAAATTGGTGGACAGTATTTCCGCACAAATAATAAAGATATAAGAAGAGAGAGGGTCTCCCTGTCGTATTCCCCTGGTTGGAGTGATGTATCCATGCGGTGTGCCGTTGATATTGATTGAGTAGGTTACTGTAGATATGCATAGCATAATATAATCCACAAAGTTGGAGGGGAATCCTAAGCTGGTGAAATCATGTTTGATGAATCCCCAGTCCAAGGAGTCATAGGTCTTTTGAATGTCTGGTTTCAATGCTATTTTAGGATACTTCGTACGGTATGATGTTCTGATGTGGTGAAACAGTTCGGCTGAGATAGCTATATTATCATGAATGGATCGTTGAGGCACAAAGGCACTTTGGTATGGACTTATCAAAAATGGGAGTAAAGGTCGTATGCGATTGACCAAGATCTTTGAGATGATTTTGTAAGTGACATTACATAACCCTATCGGTCTAAATTGAGATGGTTTTGAGGGATGTTCAATCTTTGGGATTAGAGTGATGTTAGTGTGGTTCATGAGAGGGTGAATGCTAAATGACTCAAAGAAACTTCGGACCATTGCAATAAGTTTTGGTTGGGTTGTTTCCCAGAAAACTTTAAAAAACTTACTGGTGAATCCATCTGGTCCTGGAGCGCGGTCCGATCATATGGAGAATAACGCCTGTTTGATCTCCTCATTGGTGACTTACGATGTTAGTTTCTCACATTGTCGGGGGGTTAACCTTGGTGTTATTGCCTCGAACAAGTTTTCATCAATTACTGTATTTGGAGCCGTATACTGGTCTATGAAGTGTTCAAGCATGATCCTGATAATTTCTTCTTTGTCTTTAATCCAATTGTTTTGATGATCCTCAATTTGTTATATATTGTTGCAGCTCCTATGAATTGTGGCCTTTGTATGGAAGAATGTGGTGTTACGGTCGCCTGATTGAAGCCATTGTATTCTAGATCTCTGCTGCCAATATGTTGCATGGCAATCCAATATATTCAGGTGTTCAGTTCGGAGTTGCTTTTCTTGTTGAATCAGTTTTCCAGTCGGCTCGATTATATCACATTGATGTTGGGCAGCTTTAATTTTCGCGGTTGACTTTTTGATTAAAGTGGGTAGATGGCCAAAGTTAATCTTATTCCATTCTATTAGAGTTTCACTGGTTGAGATGAGTTTGAGCTGGAGGTTCAAAGGTGGATCTGAGTCCTGTAGTTTATCCCATGCCGAGGTAACCACTTGATGAAGTTGAGGGTGAGATAGCCATAGATGCTCGAATTTATAATTCTTACTTCCTTGCCAGTCCAAGGCTTTCGTTTGAAGCAGGATGGGAGCATGATCTGAGGTTATTCGTGGCAGGTGTGTGATTCCAGCGTGGGGGTTGGCTGTTCTCCAATGTTGATTTGTTACTGCTCTATCAAGTCTTTGTTGGATGTTGTCATGACCTTGTTGGTTGTTTTTCCATGTGAACGGATATCCTCTGAATCCTAGATCAATATAGCCCATCTGATCCATTAAGTTGAGAAACGGTTGCGTTTGTGCATACGTAACCGGTCTGCCTACTTTTTTTTCCGATTGGTCCAAAACTTCGTTGAAATCTCCCAGTAACAGCCAAGGTGTTGAAGTGCTAGGAAAAATTGTTGGAAAATCTTCCCACGAGTTTTCCTTGGTGCAGATGTGGCGGGCCATATATATACCGTGCAAAACCAAGGTTGGTGAGCAAAGGTGTGACGAGAGCATGAATATAACTTTGGGACTTCAGGATGATTTGGATGTTTACCTCATTTTTCCATAATAGACATAAGCCCCTCTTACGCCGATTTTAGAAGCGTGGGTGATTTGGAAATTGCAAAAAGGCACGCAATTCGCAGCATTTGAAAGTCATTGGCCAAAGTTTCAGATAAAAATAATATTGTTGGTTTGTACGTTGATATAAGTCCATTAAGGTGTTGAATTGTTGGCGGCTGGTTCAAACCTTGACAGTTCCATGTGATAATAGACATGTCTTACCTGATGAAATGCTAGGGAGAGAAGGTGAATTTGGTTGGAGAGGGTCGACAAAGGAAGGTTGTATAGGGTGATATCAATTTGATTGAATGGTAAATGTGACCCGGTAGTGGGCTTGGGCTAAGGTGTTGCGTACGCAATTTAATCACATAAATGAAATTATCTAAACTTGTACGAAATTATCTAAACTTATTTGAGAAACTATAGTCTAGAAGGTGTGCTTTATAAAACAACACTTACAAAATTACAAAACAAGTATAACTGAAAAGGTGTGCTTTTAAAAAGCAGCACTTACAAGGAAGATTACAAGAGACAGTAGATGGAAACTATTACAGATTCGATAGACCTATTACACAATTGAAATCTATTGTGCACGGAAATAAAAACTACAAACTAAAATAGCAGGGGAGTTAGACGAGAGATAAATCAAAACAACCATCTTGGAAAGGATGATGAAAATAATAGTTTAAGTGGACTTACCTGGGGGCTTCAATTGATCAGAGGAGCTTAGGGTTGGAACTGAGGATGAAATCTTAATTTGGACACAAATATTTGGTAGGTAAAAAAACAACTCAAAAAGCATACTAGATGTACAAAAGGGTTCTAACTATTAAGATGACTAAAACAGGCACTAAATTATCGCTAGAATCCCCAACAGTAAAGATAGTATAGAATAGAATTAGGGCAACACAACAGAAACACAACCCATATCAGAACAGGCAACCCATATCAGAACAGGCAACGAATGCAAATTCCCATGAAGACAATCAAAACTATCTAAATTAAAGAAACTTACATGGAGAAATAAGAGGAAATAAGAGAGAAGCAAAGGTGAAGAACTCACAACAATTAACAGAAAACTATAAGAAGGATCAAGGATCTAAAAAGAACATAAAGCATGCAAGGATTATTAAAGAAGGCTACGATCTCATAAGAAAAAAACTACCCATAAAGCATATTCCTTTTTTAAAACAGAGCCACAGTTGAGAATAATAACAAATACAAAAGCAAAAACAATAGTATACTACATGAATCCCAACTGCAGCAACTACTACACAAGCAAAAGAAACTCCGATTTCGAATAGAGACACAGAGAAGCACAAGATCCATTATAATAATTGAAAACAGTAGTATACAACATCATTCATAACTGAGGCAACTACTACAGGTCAACTTCTAATAAGAACAGACACACATAGAAGCATAATATCTATAACAATAACTAGAAACAGTAGTATACAAAATCAACACAGCTGAGGGTACTACTACACAAGCAACAGAAACAAAAGGAACTGGCTAAGAGACTATCAGTAACAGCAGACAAAAGAAAGGAACACAGAGTAGAAGACGGGATTTCAATTCCTTTACAATCAAAGAATCCCTAAGAAGTCACTGTAGGAGACTCCATTTTAAAACACCTTTTAATTCCTAAATTAAACCCCAAATTTACAGAAATCACATAACAAAGATTTTAAATTTCCTTTCAAGTCAAAGTAAACCATTTTGGAGACTCCACAGAGGATCAACATACAACAAACCAAGGAATACAACTTATATAATCAGGTAGTCTTAACATAAGATTCAATTACAAAATACTAATAACAACCCTAATTAGAATAATGCGATTATGATTCCAAGAAGATTGCGACAAATTGAAACTATCAAACAAAAAGGAATAAAAACCTTAAACCAGGAACCTTAGAATAGGCAAATCAAAAGGAAGATAGCAAAATCTAGGAATTAAGACAAACTAAGAGGAGTTGGAATTTGATAAAACTAAAATATAGACCATCTTCTAACCATCAAAACAAAAATCCAAAATAAAAACAAAACAGATCTAATCAAAGCTAGAAGGAAAAGAACCAAATACCCTACAAAATATTGTGTCTTTCATCAGTTCCTCAAATCCACAACCCCCAGCTCTTAATCATCTTTCCGCCCCCAGGGGTCCTAAGGATTACTCTTGTCTGAAATTAGTAGCCATGAAAATCATCTGTTGGATTTGATTTAAATATTGAAACTAGGGTTTTGGAAGAGAAAGAGGTTCGAGATCATATAAAGGCTAATAAAATTTGTTTTTCTGTGTGTATTATGGTTAGATTCAAGATCTGAAGTAATTGATTAGCTCTAACTGAATTTCAGAGATAAAATTCGGGAATTCATAGCGGAAAAATGGGAATCGGTGAGATTTGTGGTGACTCAATTATCGCCCGATTCCATCGAGAGAGAGAGCAGCTGTCTGAGCTAATTATTATTATTATGTTCACGTCTTTTTTTAAT